>ML261897.1:0-33841 GCA_005239495.1 Nicotiana undulata
AATGGGTACACGGGTAAATATATTTGGTCGGCTAGGTGTATAGTGTAAATATTTTAAGAGTAGATAAAAACGGGTAATTAGTTTGTCTTTAATAGGTATATAGCACAAATTGCTCTTCTTTATGGCTTCAAAAAGGATAGGCCCATCTTTTGCTTTTCCTTAAATGGATTGGTGATAAATGGTCTTGGCAGGTTGAAAAAGAGATAAGGGCTAAGAATAATCACAACTAAGAAAAACTAACTGTTTGAACTCTCATGTGTGAAGTAGTTCTAAGAAAAACTAACTGTTTGAACTCTCATGTGTGAAGTAGTTCTAAGGTATTCAAGTGACAAGATAACAAGCCAGGGTGAGCAAACAAGTGTCTTATGCACCCACTTGTGCACCCTTATGTCCAGGTATTGTACAACTAACTCAAAATGCTACAAAGCTATCGTAGGTGCTCTTTTGACATTATTGAAAAGGCTTTGCAGGTTTATTTGTCCAAGAAGTCTATTGTGGAATCCTCGTATGTGGCTAATGATCAAATGTTAGATACTACTAGTCATGTGAAATAGAAGAAATGAAAGAATCTGAATCTTTTAAAAAAAACCTCATTTTTAATGGCTAATGTCAATGTTACAAAATTATCTAAATAAGCCACCTAACCTAATGAACTATCATCTAAATAAGACACCTAACCTAATGAACTAAGGGTCACTACTACCTAAGGCATATGCCGCCATGTGGGGGTGGGGGTGAGAAATGTTCATCTTTATCTACTTATTAGGTAATTTGGTAATGTCGCGTTACCCGGTAATTAATCAATTACCCGCATAATTAAGAATTGTCTTAAATTACTTAAAATTTTATTTATTTTTTATACAACTTATATAACTTAATATCTTGGTCATGTGGTACCATATAAAATAATTACATACACTATTATTTTATTAAAATATCCATGTCAAAATACATATATTTTCTCAACTTCTAATTTTCCTAATCTCATATAAAGAGTACAAATTTTCGTACACTTAATTCTTAAAATAGTAATAAGGTAACCTTCTTTTCTTGTAAAAAAAATAATTTATATCTTTACAACTAAGAAAATCTCATAAACTTTACTCATATTATCTGTATAATTTAAAACATATTCGAAAGTAGTAATATTAATATCTATATAAAATTATATTTCTTTTCTCAAACTATTTTACAAAAATATTCCACTCAAAATACCAAATCAAGTATATATATATATATATATATAACAGTATCAAGGTTGTTAAACTTACGAGTGTAACATTCATACCTTCAGCACAAAGTTTAAAAGTGTTACTTACCTCGAGCAAGCCGAATCCAATACCGAGCAAGCCAAACAATACTCTAGAAACACCTTCCCGCGTGTACCGACTTGCGAACGGCTCGAAACTAGCCAAAAGCAACTCAAACATCAAATAATACGAAAGGAAGTAAACCCAGTCGATAAAGGTTGAATCTTTAATCAAAAACCCAAAATCAATCAAAAAGTCAAACCCAGACCGCACCTCGGAATCCGACAAAACTCATAAAATCCGACAACATATTCAATTAAGAGTCCAACCATACTAGTTTCACTAAAATTCGACTCTGAATCGATGCTCGAAACTCAAAATTTTACTTTATGAAATTTTAGACAAAATCCCCAAAATTCATATTGAAATCATCAACCAAATGCCAAAAAATAAGGATAGATTCTTGAAATATAATCAAAACATAGTAGAAAAAATTCACCCAATCCATGTGGTGAGGTTCGCCTAAAATATTATTCCTATCCGAGCTCCATAGCTCCAAATATGCTAAAATTAACCAAAAACTCGATTTATTGTTTCTACCCAGACCTTTCGCATCTGCGATCACTGAGCCGCTTCTGCGGCGTCGCTTTTGTGACCAAAATTGCGCTTCTGTGAAGAACCACTAGAACCTCGCCCATCGCACCTGTGGAAAATCACCGCTTCTACGACATCGCAGGTGCGATGCAAAACGCGCATCTGCGTACAAGTCCCACTATTGCGCCTCAACCATCGCTTCTGTGATAACGCGGATGCGGCCTAAAACCTTTCATCTGCGATGCTCCTAACCACATCCATTTTCCTCTCCCGCAAACACTAGTCCGCATCTACGGACTCGCACTTGTGTCCATACTTTCGCAGCTGTGGAAACAGTAGCACCAACACTTCTGCAGCAATGCAACATGAGACAAAAATGATCTGAACCGCGTTCGTAACTCACCCAAAACCCTCTGGACCCCATCCAAATATACCAAGAAGTCCCATAACATAAAACGAACTTACTTGAGGCCTCAAATCACGCATAACAACAAAAAACCACGAATCACGCCTCAAATCGAACTTAATGAACTTTAAATCTTTTAACTTCCAAAACTCGTGCTTAACCACATCAAATCAGCCCGAAATGAACTCAAATTTTGCACACAAGTCCCAAATGACATAAGGAAACTATTCCTATTCTCTTAACCACAACTCGAACCTGATATCATCAAAGTCAACTCCAAGTCAAACTTATGAACATTCCAAACCTTCAAATTTCCAACTTTCGCCAAATAGTGCCAGAACCTTCTAGAAATATCGAAATGTGAATCCGGGCATACACTCAAGTCTAAAATCACCATCAGGACCTAACAAAACCATCAAAACTCCGATCCGAGGTCAAATACTAAAAAGTTAAACTTTGTCAAGTCCTCCAACTGAAAGCTTCCCAATTGAGAACCATTCTTCCAAATCAATCCCAAATCACCTGAAAACGATCCAACGATTCACCCAAGTCATAAAACATCATACGGGGCTACCCAAGACTGCAAATAGTTGAATGGAATGCAAATGCTCAAAACAACCGGTCGGGTTGTTACATTCTCCCCCACTTAAACATATGTTCATCCTCGAACGTGCCCAGTCATTCCAAAGCCATCAAATCGCTGTGTAACCTTACCATGCACATAACCGGGGGTTATCCCACGCCACCCAATCCATATAAGCCTGACAACACAACCTAACTGAAGATCATTACTTAACTTTAGACCGTAAGCCTTAGAACCCAATTCCAAACATCTGGAACTCCTTGCAAGACCCGAATCTCGCATCTACACACTGTATAAGTATGACCAACTGCATCAAGCCATAACCATAACCCAATATGTAATCACATGATATACCACACAACTCGCATACTCAAAGCAATAATTCCCGATCACAATAGTTGCTCAAAACAAACCCGACATCGGTAAAAAACCTCATATCAATTAAAATCTTGTTTTGAACCTTCGTACACTGCAAATTATGAAAGAAACATAGAGAAACTCATAACCACCTATCGTATTAACAAGTCGTGAAGCTCTCTTGCCTGATAAGAAGCCAAAGCCACATTCTAAGCCTACTTCTAAAATTATTTCTCCATACATACTGTAATCAAATCCGATAGTAACCACCTTGGGTCCAATGACCTCATATCATCCACCACAACCATTCTATTAACATGTCACACCAACACAACCTAAATCTACAAATTGTGCAATCCATGCACCAATAAGCAACAATTTAAATGTACTCAAATATGAAAATGACTCAAATGAGAGAACCGTCCCGCAAGCTCAACAAGTACCACCTCAACGAATTCTAAGAACCCATAGTAGAACCAAAGAACACGAATCGAACACAAAGGATCATATCCTGTCATAACCCCACTACAATACGTGACCCATCCAAACATCGATCCATATGAAATACCTCAAACCCCACACCTCAAAATCAACAACCACAGGCAATTCAACATCAAGTACACAAGTGCATGACCACAACCATGGAGAATCAAATAACACAATATACCACAACTCAGAAATAGCATAACCAAGGCGCAATCAACCATTCAACACCTCAATAACCATCTCAGTCGAAATTTGCTGAAAGTCCCAAGCATAACCGCATCATGTGTGCACATAACCAATAAATCACAACCCCTCGTAGCATAGAAGAGTAACTCATAGAACATATATGAACACTAACAAGATCAACTTTAATTGAATGACATACCCCTCAACACAAACAGTTCTGAGTCAACAAATCCGACCCGGTGTAGAATACACATCCTCATTGGGCCTACCAATGTGCCCCAAAATTAACTCCAGCCATCCCCAAATGGATAAATATCCCTCCAACAGTCCACAATGATATAACCATAACACGTACTACCATATAGCTAACTTTGGCCACATCTTCACAGTCCATAGCCCCGAAATAATCTGCTTCTGAGAAATCCTAGTCGCCAAATCCATAGAACACATGAATCACCACAGCCGATCCCAACTCCACCACTTGAGTGACTATCACATCTCTCATACATCATCATCCCCATACGACATACTTCTATAATTCTTCCATGCCACATAGAAAAATCTGAACATCAGTAGTCGATCAACAAGGTCGAGTACCGCAATACCCATGAAGAATCTGTAAGGCAAAACACAGTGCGCCTTCTGAAATGTGCACCATTCTCAGGTAATACCAAATAGTAATATAATTCATCTAATCACCTGAAATCGTCCATGATGTCTAAAAATTCATGACCTTTCCTTTAAGACTGAACCCCCACCTTGTACATGCTAATCTCAATCCCACAGGACGCATCGTATCTATTATGCCATCATATGAAAAGCACGAGAATCTTATAATCAGCTCTGAATCACAAGCAGAATACAAACTCAATTAGCCAGGAACCTTTCACTTGATCACATCCAGGAGAGAATCATAACATGTAACATGCTCCTCATGCCGGTAGGAAATATCCATCTAAAACGTAGTAGAAACCATGGAGAACTCTTCGAAACCCGTTTGCACATAACCAAGCCATCAAAAGTGAATCTCTCTAACTCAACCAAGCCACGCAGGTCGCCAAACCCAAGATTATTGCCACAAAACACCCGTAGAGATTCACCATATCATAAATACCCAAAGAAACCATTCATACCATTACTTAGTTGATCCAACCTACTACAAAGATGTCTTGTTTCTTTGATTTCCTTCTGAATTACCCTCAAGGTGACACTTCTCTTTGCCAGAACACCACGTTCCTTACCTAAAGCTCATCGCAAGAGATCCTAGTATAAAACCACATCGGCATAAGGCTCATAAGCCGATGTATTCCATCTTAAGCACCCCAAAAGAATCACGACCGAGATACCCACTCTGAAAAGACGTTATGTGAATCTAAAATTGTTCCATTTTTTCCTTTTCAATACTGAAATGCAGAATCCATAATTATATAGAAATACCACGAGTCTCGATACCATCCAATGCAAATCTTAGGTTCTAGTCATATACCAATCCGAAAAATCCTCAAAGGCCACATATGAACCTTGAATCCATTAGAACCTTCTAAAGAGTCATCCACTCTACTCAAATGTCAATTCCACCGCCCAAACGATCCAAACGACTTGTGCCCTATTAGCATGAAAATACCCAAAGAAGTAACTCTGTCTTAATGCAACCGAGAAGATTCCTACTCCATGTGCACTACATCCTTTACGAATAGCAACTCAATTATTCCATGATTCCCATATACTCATAAGGTGTAATATACCATGCATCCGGAAATTTCCTTGCTTAAGTCATCCTCAAAACCAGCCTCTGCAAGTCATAATCGATCCACAAGTATGCCTTAGACCGAAATCAAATCGTCGATAGTAGACTCCCCCACTTGGCTCAAAGCCATAGATCAAAATACTTGATAACTCATAATTCCCATACTCTATTACTTCCATAAGACCGCAGTGCGATTCAACTAAATCCTTCCTAAGCTCATGTAACATAACCCATATAATACCTCAAATCATCTGCTAAGATCGCATTCATCCTCGTGACAGTCAAGTTGAATTTCTCAACCGATCCAAACTCAAATCACAACACCATAACCCATTGGTAGAAAGAAACTTTCCATACAACATCTTATGGATCACACATCTGTAGGTTACCCGGCAGGTGATAAGCCACCTGCTTGGCCTCAAACTGACATCTCTCTATACCCTTTCACAACCAAATTTACTACGCAATCACTTAATCTTCCTAAGTCTGAACTCATCAACAACACATGAGAATCTACTTTGTTCCAAAAATGAAATAACGTGAAAGAGTCCCTCAAATCCCTCATAACTCCAGCCTGTATAATACATACACAAAAATTGATCACCCAATAGTCCTTTTCACATCTCAAGCACACTCTTATCGTCATATTCAAACCATCTGAACATATCCCGCAGTCACATCATACTCATCATATAGCCATCCAACCACTCATCGAGCCATAAACGCCACTCATAGGAACACTATCATACATATAAGTCCAAAAGCACGTGCTCACACAACCGGAGCTACCGAAGATGTACAACTAAAATGCAGAAGACACATCTCGCATATCATCCACGGAATTCCACAAGTTGTCGATGTACAACTGATACCGAGCGCCCACATGCGCATACGAGTGAGTGGAAGGAATTCACAGAGATACGCTTCAAGCTGAATCAATGTTGCACGATAAGGAAAGAAAGATGGGAAGTTTATCCTAAATGCCTTGTAGCCTCTTGAAGATAGGTATGGACGTCATCATACCGATCCACAAGACTCTACTAGACACTTGTTTATGACTTGTAGAACCTATGAACCTAGAGCTCTGGTACCAACTTGTCATGACCTAAAATCCAATTAGTCACGATGGCACCTAATCCCAACCCCCTAGATAAGCCAATTAAATAATAATCCAATTTCAAATGAGATTTACTGAGAAAGTAATGATGAAATGACTTTAAACAACAACCCAAGGGCTGGTAGAACAAATCATGAGCTCCTAAAGCTTAGATTTTACAAAGTTAGTAATAAATAAAAACATCATTTTTTAGAAATGTACATAAATAGATTTTTATAAATATAAAGTTACCATGAACAAGGGGTAGCTATAACGAGAATGCGGGTTCATCTTCAATTCAAGCTACAACCACGCAGCAACTTCAACATCCAAAGTCTACACACAAGGTGCAGAAGCGTACTATGACTACAACCAACCCAATGTACTCAATAAGTAACAAACCTAGCCTAGGTTGAAAGTAGTGACAAGCTTGAACAACGGCTAGAGTCCAACACCAACATGCAAGAACAACTCGTAACAATATAATGAAAATCGTACAAATAATACTCAAAGATATGATGCTCATCTCATTCATAGTTAAATAAAATAGGCATGTTTCTCAAATAGAACAGTAAAACCCCAAATCTTTCATCGAAATCACCAATATATGAGTATATCAGAAAACTGTAATTTTTCCCAAAAGCTTTCAACAACAAATAAGATGTTTCATAATCAGATGGCATGAAGAAAGTAAATATATATGCCTATATGACAATGTGCATATGAATTCATGAATGTCACAATACCGTACATCATGAGAAAATGCATCTCTATTCCCACATGTCAAGTATGCATGTCAAGTGTAATGCACCACAGTGATAAACTCAAGTGCTCGTGCTTTCGTAGAAATCAATATCTCTCAGCACACTCAATCATTCAGTCCTCACATTTACTCAATCCTCTCAGTCACTCAGTCCTCCTAATCACTCAGTCCTCCCAGTCACTTTGTCCTCCCATTCACTCGGCACTCGCGCTCGGCAGATACCTACACTCACTACTGGTATGTTAGACTCGGAGGGGCGGATCCTGCCCAAATGCTAATATAAGCCAATCATGGCATGAATGAATAAAGCATGTTGTGTCGTGCAGCCAAATCCCCTAATTATCACTTACAATCAGGGCCTCGGACTCACTCAGTCATCATCTTCTACAGTCTCTTGGCCTCACAAATCTCATGCCAATCATCCCAACAATGATAACATGATGTGACAAAGAGTGATAACAAAGACTGAGATATAATATGAAAATGAATAAATATGACTGAGTATGTAACTGCAATTTAAGAAAATAACTCAACGGCAGATATGAACTCAGTGGGTCCCAACAGGATAAGCATACAGCTTAAACATGATTTCTAACATGATTTACAACTCAATTTCTCTAACACGTAGAAATTTCATGGATATAAAAGATTAGGTAACTTCACAGTATCACAGAATCAACCAAGTCATAATTTACACGGTGCACACCCACACGCCCGTCACCTAGCATGTGTGTCACCTCAACACAAAATACATAACATGTATTAGGGCTTTCATACCCTCAACACCAAGTTTATAAGTGTTACATACCCCGAGAAAGACGAATCCAATACCTAACAAGCCAAACAATACTCTAGAAACATCATTACCAACCTCCGAACGGCTTGAACTAATTAAACGAAACTCAAGAACATCAAATAATTCCAAAGGAAGTAAACACAATCGATAAAAGTTGGATCCTTTAATCAAAATCCCAAAGTCAACCAAAAAATCAAACCCAGGCTCAAACCTCAGATTCCATGAAACTCACAAAATCCGATAACTCATTTAATTACGAGTCCAACCATACTAGTTTCACTCAAATCTGACTCTGAATCGATGCTCAATACTCAAAAGTTCACTTTATGAAATTTTAGACGGAACCCCTCAAATTCACTTTGAAATCATCAACCAAATGCCAAAAACAAGGATAGATTCATAAAATATAATCAAAACCGAGTAGAGAATACTTACCCCAATCCATGTGGTGAATATTGCCTCAAATATCGTTCCAATTTGAGCTTCATACCTCCAAATATGCTAAAATGAACAAAACCCTAGATTTATAGCTTCTGCCCAGACCTTTCGCATCTGCGATCACTAAGCTGCTTTTGTGACCAAAATCGCGCTTCTACAAAGAACCACTAGAATCTCGCCCATCGCAGCTGCGGAAAAATCATCGCTTCTGTGACATCGTAAGTGCGATGCAAAACACACATATGCGCACAAGTCCCCCTCTTGTGCCTCAACCATCGCTTATGCGATAAGGGAGATGCGGTACAAAACCTCGCATCTGCGATTCTCCCAAACACATCTCTTTTACGCTATTGTGACCACTAGTCTGCATCTACGGACTCACATTTGTGTCCATACTTCCACATATGCGGAAACAGCTGCACCAACATTTCTTCAGCAATGCATAATGAGACAAAAATTATCTGAACCACATTCATAACTCATCCGAGCCCCTCGGTACTAAATCCAAATAAACCAACAAGTCGCAAACATAAAAAGAACTTACTCAAGGCCTCAAATCGCACATAACAACATCAAAACCTCGAATGGCGCCTCAAATCGAACTTAATGAACTTTGAATCTTTTAACTTCCAGAAAATGTGTCGAACCACATCAAATCAGCCCGGAATGAACTTAAATTTTGCACACAAGTCCCACATGATATAACGAAGCTATTCCATTTCTCGGAAACACAATCCGAACCCGATATCATCAAAGTAAACTCTCGGTCAAACTTATGAACAATTCAAACCTTCAAATTTTCAAATTTCGCCAAATAATGTCGAAAACTTCTAATATCCAAATGCAAATACTGGGATACTCCCAAGTCAAAAATCACCATTCGGACTTAGTGGAAGCATCAAAGCTCCGGTCCGAGGTCAAATACTAAAAAGTAAAACTTAGCCAACTCCTCCAACTTAAAGCTTCCTAGTTGAGAATCATTCTTCCAAATTAATCATGAATCGCCTGGAAAAAAAGACAGACGATTCACGCAAGTCATAAAACATCATACGAAGTTACTCAGGACTTCAAATAGCTGAACGGAACGCGAATGATCAAATCAACCAGTCGGGTTATTACATCCCCCAACCAACACAAATGCGACCCCACTATCGCAAATGTTATGAAAACCTCCCAACCTAAAAAATACACTCTGTGATCGCTACTCTGCCTCTGCCTCTGCGGTCGTGATGAAGGGCTTGACATCAGCAAAAATATGCAACTCCAAAAGTGCTCGGGGTGGTCCAAAACTCACCCGAGCCACTCGGGACCCCTTCAAATCGTACGTACAAGTCCATAAATACTACCCCGGCTTATTCGAAGCCTCCAATACATATGATAACATCACATCAACGAATAAAAGATCAATAAGTTCAAGAACTTCCAAACATCAAATTAAGCGTCTGATTCAAGCCAAATCAATATGGATTATATCCAAACTTTGCACACAATTTTCAAATGACCATATTCTAACTTCTTAAATAATAAATTGAATATGATATCATCAAAATCAACTCCCGATCAAACTTATGAATTCTTTGAACCTTCAAATTGCCAACATTTGGCAAATAGAGCCAAATCATCATAGGAACCTCCAAATACAAATCCAAACATATGCCTAAGTCCAAAATTACTTCTTGAACCTATTGGAGTCATCAAAACTTCAATCAGAAGTCGTCTACTCAAAATTCAAACGTTAGTCAACCCTCACAACTTAAGCTTCCAAAAATAATAATAAGTGTCCCAAGCACTCTCAAACCTTGTCAAAACCAACCCCGCCATTCTGTTGAATCATCAAACATCAATATACTATGAATAACATCAACAATTCGGTCCATCGACAAAAATGGTACATGTATCAAACTGGCGCAATTTTAGCCAGCTTAGCACATGGAACTGGTTAGCTAAGAAAATATAATCAGTCTTAGTCCTACTCAGTTAATAATTTATGTTTCATGGTCATGTTATCTTTATTAATCTACAAACTATATAACCTATCTTTAAATAGCAATCTTCTCGATATTAGTTCAGTAAATCTAGTCTAGCTAAATATAAACGAAACTTCAAGGCAAATATGCATATTTGATGTATTGATAGATAACAGTGACAGAGCTATTGTAATAGCCAATGAGAGTATTGGGCCTAATGTGGATAATGGGCCGTTAGAGGACATATCAATTGGGCGTAATGATCTGCCAAGAAGAATCCTAAGGGTGAAGAAACTAAACCAAAAGCTAGCTGACTACGTGTTGGATGCTAGCTAAGGACTTGGAGTGCAAGACAATGTGGAATTGAGGACCATTATATAGTATTAAATACAATAGTGTGAGTAGTGGAGAGATTAGGCAGAAAGTTACTAAGAATATTCCCCCTCTCTCTTGGTTTATGGCTCTTTTCCTCCCTCTATGTTTCTTTCGTAGTATATTTTATCTTTATCTGTGTTCTTCGGTGTTCTCTAGCTGCAATTTTTATTAAGAAATTATACTGGTCTTCTATTGAATCAATATAATTACTTTTGTTTTCTTGTTAAGTTCATAACATTTGGTGCTTTCATTGACTTATCTCTGATGGGGGACCCAAAAAATTCTTTGAGTGACCCTTCTCAGTCGACCAATGATCAGAACTCGGTACCTTCGTCGGATCTAGAGGCATTTTGTTTAGTTGTGGAGTCAAATCAGCATTTCATGCAAGAAATGATTTCTCAAATAGTGGCCCTTAATGCTCATATTCGGCCACAGGCAGATGTTCCCTCTCAACCTCCGGCGTCAGAAATGGTTGTTACGTCGCATTCCACAAAGGGGTCAAAGCCTAGTCGGAAATATTTTGTGGAGATGAGTCGTTTCCATGGAGATAATTCGGAGGCTTGGGTTTTCCAGGTAGAGCATTATTGTAATTATTACTCTATTGACGAAAATGAGAAGCTAACAGTAACTTCATTTTATTTGGACGGAGAGGTCCTTGAGTGGTTCCATTGGTTACACCCTAACAAGCAACTGGTTGGTTGGGACCATTTTGCTGAGAACGTAGTGACTCGCTTTAAGAAGCGAGAAGTTATAGGTCCGGAAGGTCGATTGGAAAAATTACACCAGTCAAGCAAGGTAGCGAATTATCAGGCTCGTTTTGAAGCCTTGACTAACGAAATGGAAAGTGTATCGGACAGATGATGATACGGACATTCTTATTAGGCTTTGGCCGGATATTCAGTCTGCAGTTGTAGCACATGGACCCACATCATTAGACCAAACTATTTCATTAGCCCATATTCATGAACAACGAGTTATTTTTGAAAAGGGTCCTACCACTTCTAAAAATGCCTTATGCCAAATCACATCACATTTTACCAACTCCACCCTCAACAACTCTCGTTCCCTTCAACCCATCTTCCAAATCTTTGAACTCTAAACTACCATTAAAACGCCTGTCACCAGCAGAGGCTCAATAAAGGCGTGAAAAGGGACGTTATTATTACTGTGATGAACGTTACTCTCTTGGTCACAAATGCAAATCCTTTCCTCATCTCCTTCTGCTAGAGGAAGGATAGTCCGAAATCAAAAATATCCAACATGCCTCCATTGAGGATGATGTATTGGCCGAGGAATTACAATGTCTGGAGATCCAACAGCACTCTGCTATATCTTACCATGCACTTGTTGGGGGGAATTCTTCCACCACCTTGAGTTTTAAAGGTGAGGTAAATGGATCTCCTGTTCAAGTCTTGCTCGATGGGGCTCGCACTGATAATTTTATCCAACCATGTGCTGCAAAAATTTTGGATTTGAAGGTGGAAGCTCTACCTTTTTTCTCAGTGGTGGTTGGCAGTGGCCAACGCCTTTGCTGTGAAGGGGTGATTCGTAATGTTAGCTTGATGGTACAAGGGACCAAATTGCAGTTGGATTTTTATGTTTTAGCGTTGCACGGGGCTGAATTTCTATTGGGTGTCTCCTGGTTAGCCACATTAGGCCCGGTAGTTACAGTCTATCATGACAGAATCTTTGAATATTCAATGGGAGGAAAACGTAATAGTTGGAAAAGGGAACCTCCTCTCTATGTCCAACCGGTGCAATTTCAGCATATTCAATGCTTGGCAGAGGTAAATGGCATAGCGTGTTACTATTTTCTTGAGTTGGTATATGAACCAAAACCTGTGGCTCTTATTTACCGAGCAGAACTGACCACAATGCTACAACAATTCAAGGATGTTTTCTGTAAACCACATGAGCTACCTCTTTCCAGACCCCAGGATCATGCTATTCATTTTCTTCCTCAGGCAGCACATGTGAATGTTAAGCCGTATAGGTACCCATATTCCAAAAAAATGATGGAGAAGCTTGCTTCAGATATGTTGAAGGAGGTAATTCGGCCTAGTACTAGCCATTTTTCATCCCCTGTGTTATTGGTACGAAAAGAAGATGGCACTTGGAGAATTTGCATAGATTACCGAGCACTCAATGCCATCACTGTTCGAGATAGATTTCCCATGCCAACGATAGATGAGCTGTTTGATGAGCTTCATGGATCTCGTTAATTTTCAAAGCTAGATTTATTATCCGGTTATCACCAGATTCAGGTAAGGCCTGGCGATGTCCCAAAAATAGCTTTTCGAACACATGAGGGTCATTATGAATTCTTGGTCATGCCATTTGGTTTATCCAATGCACCCTCAACCTTTCAGGACACCATGAACTATGTCTTTAAACCTCATCTTCGTCGGTTTGTTTTGGTGTTCTTCGATGACATTCTTATATATAGTGGGTCATGGAAATTACACTTAGAGCACCTGGAATTGGTCCTACAATTACTCACAGAACACAAGTTGGCAGCCAAGGAGTCTAAGTGTGTATTCGGGAAAATGAAAATTGACTATTTAGGGCATGTTATTTCCGAGGAAGGGTTAGTAGTCAACTCGTAAAAAATTGAGGAAATTTTACAATAGCCTAGTCCACGTAATGTCAAAGAGGTCCGTAGTTTTTTGGGCCTAGTAAGCTACTACCGGTGGTTCATTCCACATTATGCTTCTATTGCGGGGCCTTTGACGTATTTGCTTTGCAATGAACCATTTAACTGGTCTGACAAAGCCCAAGCTGCATTTGAGACACTCAAGCAGGCTTTAGGTTCCACGCCGATCCTTTCCTTACCAGACATTTCATTAGAGTTTCATATGGAAATAGATGCTTCAGGTACTGGGGTGGGGACTATCCTTTCCCAGCGGGGTCATCTCATTGCTTATTACAGCCACAAATATTTCCCCCGCATGTGAAAAGCTTCAACTTATCATCGGGAAATATTTTCCATAACCCAAGCGGTTAGCAAATGGAGACAGTATCTCCTTCAGAGAAGATTCATCATTTATACAGATCAACATGCATTGAAGAATCTCACAAATCAAGTAATTCAAACCCCTGAACAACAACATTGTCTTAGTAAGTTGGTGGGGTATGATTTCAAAATACTCTACAAGCCCGAGAAAAATAACTTGGCTGCAGATGCATTGTCACGGACCCCTGAAATTTCTTTTCTAGCAATTTCGGGTCGTCAATTTGACATAGTTACAGAGTTGCAAAAAGAAAATTTGTCTCATCCTAACTTTTGAAGTTGTAGCAATTAATACACACTTCTGCTGAAGAAGTAGCGAAATTTTCTTTGCGAGAAGGACTTGTGCTATTCTGCAGGCGATTGGTAGAACCATCTGACTCCGCTCTCCGGTTATAATTAATTGAAGAATTTCATTCTTCACTGGTTAAGGGTCACGTAGGTTTGGCTCGCACATTTCATCGGCTTTCATCCAATTTTTTTTGGAAGGGAATGCGAAAAGATGTCTAGGCCTTCGTGGTTGCTTGTCAGGTGAGCCAACAGATGAAGGACAAATTTAAACAGCCAACTGGTTTGTTGCAGCCTTTACCTGTGCCAAGGCTGGTGTTCGAAGAGATTACTATGGACTTTATTACTTGCTTACCGAGCTCCAAAGGAAAAGCAACAATTATGACGGTTATGGATCGACTATCAAAGTATGGTCACTTCATTGCCTTTCCATCAATATTTACTACTCTGACTGTGGCCATTGCCTTTATTTCAAAAGTCATTCGCCTTCATGGCCACCCCAAAATCATAACTACAGATAGAGATCCCAAGTTCATGAATTCCTTTTGGAAGGAGATCCACATGTTGCAAGGGACAACCTTGTCTATGAGCACAACATACCATCTTCAAGTGGAATGACAATCTGAGGCTTTGAATAAATGTGTCGAGAAGTATTTACGTTGTTTCGTAGCTGACAGCCCCCATGAATAGTATCCTCTTCTTCGTGGGCCGAATACTGGTATAACACTGCCTATCATACATCGGCAGGCATGACCCCCTTTCGGGCCCTTTATGGTCGGGAGCCTCCTACTCTGGTGCATTATGCATTGGGCAGTAGTTCCAATGAATTGTTAGAGAAATTCTTATTAGAATGCGATGAGGTCATGGATTTACTAAGGCATAACCTTTCCAAGGCACACCAAAAAATGAAAGACTTTGCAGATAGGAAGCGCGAACATGTGGAGTATGATGTGGGCGACTGGGTATATGAAGTTCAAACCATATCGACATAATTCTATGCGATTACAACACCATCATAAACTGGGACGCCGCTATTTTTTGCAATTTAAGATACTTAAGCATGTAGGCATGGTGGAATACACGTTAGAACTTGCTGACGAGGCAAGAATACATCTCGTCTTTCATGTTTCTATGTTACGCAAGTGTGTGTGTACTCCGGAAAATCAAGTTACTCCTTTGCATCTTTGTGATGATGTTTATCAGCAGAGTCCGAACCTTGAGGGAAAGGTTCATTCTGGAGATGGGGGTATTATAATAGCCAATGAGAGTATTGGGGAGAATGGTCCGTTAGACGACATGTCAACTAGGCCTAATGATCTTCCAAGAAGATACTAAGGGTGAAGAAACTAAACCAAAAGCTAGTTGACTACGTGTTGGATGCTAGCTAAGGACTCAGAGTGCAAGACAACGTGGAATTGGGGACCATTATCTAGTATTAAATACAGTATTGTGAGTAGTGGAGAGATTAGGTAGAAAGTTATTAAGAATATCCCCTCTCTCTCTTGGTCTATGGCTCTATTCCTCCCTCTATGTTTCTTTCTTAGTATATTTTATCTTTATATGTGTTCTTCGGTGTTCTCTAGCTCCAATTTTTATTAAGAAATTGTACTGGTCTTCTATTGAATTAATATAATTACTTATGTTTTCTTGTTAAGTTCATAACAGCTATGTTTAGAAAAGGTGTTCGATTGTACCGCTTTGTGAAACATTATATTGTATGTATAAGTAATTTTTTTATGTGTGCATTGTTTTGAATCTCCTCAATGAAATTTTAACCAAAATCACTGTAGAAAGACATGAGACACTTTAATCATTTTACATTAAAAAGAATTAAAAAAAATAGAATTTTTTACCCTAAAATTTGGATAACAATTAAACTTATATTTTGATTTTAAGGATATGTGATTTCACTCAATACCAATTAATTATTGCGTAAGTAAATGACTGAATTGAATTATAAAATAAACCAAACCAGTGTACAAGTTGAACTTCGTCCTCGAATTGAAGTAATCCCGAGGTGATAGTATAAGAGAAATAAAGAATTGATAAATCTGATGAACAGTAAGTAAAGCAATATGAAAAAAATAAACGATTGTATAGCTTTTTCTCAGCGAATAATGATTCTTACAAATGACTGGAATTTCTCTTTATATAGTAGAGAAATCCTAATTATGGTATAATTCTAATTACAAAAGGAAATCGTATAAACAACTGATTAACCGCTACCGATATGATCCGTTCCGAGATTCATGCCACAATCCTCGACCAATCATGGATATCTCGCTCTTTCAGTTACAAAGATATCTCGTTATTACCCAAAGTCTATCTCTTCTGGCTTTGATTGATACCGACCCCGATCTAGAAAGAGGTTTCGATTTCGGACTCAATGTCTCAGCTTTTCGATGCAACATCCCAGTCTCGATCAAATAGTGAAATAGGGTAGCCCCTATTTCTACCGTATAAAAATAGTTCCCTCGTTTCTTGGAATATAATGATAAGAAACAATTTGAGACTCAATTTTTCTATGACCTCGATAAATAATGATGTCATCCTCGTAACGTAAGTGATGGAAGTGACCAAATCGTCCCGTCGATACAGTTCCCCAAATCATTAATGCGCGTCAGTGGGCGGTCGGCCACTAGTGTCATCGAACCGTCACCGTAAATCTATAAATATGGCTTCTTTTTGTTGAATCAAACATTACTTTCATCTTCATTAATTCTTCTAAGCTTTTAGCTCTCTTAATCTCTTCTCTTTCATCACTCCTTAGGCCATCTCCGCTAGTTTCGAACCACCAGAACTTACTACTTTCCTCTTTCTTTCAACTCAAACAATGGCGAAAACGTCCAAAATCGTTCCACAAAAGGAAAAGGCTTCCTTTTCTTCTTCACGACCGTCCGGTGATAAAACGCCAGCGGAACGACTCCCTGAGGAGTATGTTCCCGGCCCGCGTGTTCTAAAGTCTGACTTCAAAGTCGAGAACCCTCCCTCGGTCCCTAGCCGATGTGAGCACGTATCGAGATATATCTGCTCGATAATAGTGGGATATCTCGAGGACGTAAAAAAGGATTGCAACTGGGGGGACAAAGTTGTAGAGACCCCTTATCCCGAAGAAAGTATTACTACCCACGTGGAAGGGTATCTAAGTGTTTGCACTTACCCCTTCACATTGGGTCCCCCCGATTCAGTTATCATAGACTTCTGCAAGAAATACCAAGTGACCCTTGGCCAAATTAACCCTTCTTTCTGGCACATCGTGATCATGCTCCGGTTCTTCTCCAGCAAAGTAGAGGGGCTGTCGTTCACCCTCGATCACATCATCAGGTTATGAAGCCCTCGAATCTTTCGAGGGTGTTTCAAACTGCAACGTTGAATGACCAAGTCATTGTTCTCGAGTATCTACGAGGACAAGGAGCGAGGGTGGATGAGACGGTTTGTTCGAGTAAGTACCAGTGACCTTATCCCGAAGAGGAAAATGCCATTTCACGAGAAATGGAACCCAAAGCATAAGTAACACTTCACTCATCAATTTCCAAGTTTCCATGTTCGCTTCTTTTAACATCTTCCTTTGTCGTGCATCGGTTACTTGGATGCCTCGAGAAGTTCCTGACCTCAAGGACTGAGTTCGGAAGCTGGCTTCGACTTCCTCCTATGTTGAGCGTTGTTGGCGCGACTTGGAAATAGGCAAATGGCAAGCAAAAACCCATGGTGAGTTTCCCTCTCCTTATTTGCGAGGTAGTGGTTACATTTCTTTTTCTTACTTAGTCTTTTTTTGTGCAGGCCTAAACAAAGATGTTGTCTTGAGTCCTCCGAGCAGAGAGGAAGAGGCTATGGCCTAGGTTCTGAAAACCGGGGAAAGATAATAAGAGGAAGAGGGCCTCGGCGTCCGAGGACCCCAAACCAACAAATGCACCAGCTCGAAGAACCAGGAGGAAAATTATCCCTCTCATTATAGAGTCAGTCCAAAGGCTGAGGGAAGAAGAAGAAGACAAAGGCGATGACTCAGCGTTGGTGATTCGAGTAAGGAAGACCACCAAGTCCTCTAAGCCGGTGGTGGTTGCCGAGACCCTGCCTCGTGATGAGGAGGTTTTGAAGAAAGAATCGGGCAAAGCCCCCAAATCACCCGAGGTCGAGGTTATCCCTCGTCTAATAAAAACATACCAGTGGGGGTTGGTTTCGATACCCCCAAAGCTGAAGAGAGTGCCCCGAGTGACTCGCTCGGGGCAGTGACAGAAGGTCACTCACCTTCTCTGCCAGCTTTCTCCGAGGAGGCCATAACGGATGCTCGGGCTATAAGGACCTCTGAATTAGGCCGAGTCCCTCGTGAGGAGGATCCCTTTCGGGATTGCTTTACCGGGGTTGATGATGCCTCCGACCTCAACGATGCATCCAAACTCTTCGAAGAGGCCCACCTTCTGACTAAAGAAAGTTCTAATTTCGTTGATGTAATTTGCTTTTTGCTTTACACTTTTCCTTCTTTCTGTCTAACTTCCATCTTTTCTCATATAGGCTTTCTCCAAGTCTCAGGATGACTTGAACCAATGTGAGGACGATCTCCAAAAGCTTTCAGAAGAGAAAATGCTCCAAAGATTATCTATGGGCAGAAGGATGAGGAGATCAGGGACCTCCAAGCTGATTTTGCCAAAGCCCGCAAGGAGGAGTCTAAGCTAAATGAGCAGGTAACAATTCTCTTGAAAACGTATGGGCTCGACTCAAGGGTGGAAACTAACGCTTCAATGTCTCAGTTGCAGTAAAAGATTGAGAGGATCGAGCTATTCCGGAAGGAAGTAGATCAAGCTAAAGTTGACTGCCATAGGTGGAAGAAAGACATGGACCGCTGTACTGCGAAGAAAGAGGCTGCCTTGGCTCAATTGTCATCGGCTGAACTCCAGCTTCGGAATACTAGGGAGAAGTGCTCGGTTCAATCCAGAGGATTGAGGAGCTCAAGTCTGAAATTGTTAAGGTCAAAACTAAGGCCGACGAAGAAAAGGCCCAGGCTGACAAGTCGGTAGCCATATATCTGGATGATGCCGAGGCTGCTCAAGCACAACTGATGGAGGCTACCGAAAGAGCGCAATGGGCTGCTAAGCTAGCTAAGTGCCAATCTCGGAGAGAGACCCTCGAGGAGATTCATACCTGAGGCTTCTACCTTTCTGAGGAGATAGCTCAAGAAAAGATGCATGAAGTCGATGCCAGGCTATTGGCCTCTTCCGATGATGAAGATGACAATGAAGGTAGCAAGAGCGGATCCGATAAAGGTGAGGGGCCCGAGGAGGAAGCAGCCCCCAAGGAAGGAGTCTCCCCCGAGCATAGCTAGGACCTCTTGTATTTTTCCTTTTCTCTTGTATAAGACCCTTGTTGGTGCTTTGTAAATACTCTTGTTCAAGTATATAAAAATATTTCTTTTTTGAATTTCTTCTCAATTTTTGCCTTGCGATAGTTTCAAACTTGCTTTGTGCCTTGAAAAATTTTAGAATATTTTATGCCTTGAATAACATGTTTAAGACTTTGGTTTGGTTTTGGGCAACTTGAGCGAAGCTACACTAATAATGCTTTCATAGTAGAGTTCGAGTAAAGTAATAGAACCCTTAGGTTTACGTTTAGTGAGAATGGATTCTCGAGCTGTAGTCGAGTGAGTTCTTACTCGAGCTCGAAGTAGTGAAACCCTTAAGTTTGAATTTAGTGAGAATGTATTCTCGAACTCCAAAATGTAATGGCCCTCAAGCTCTTTAGAATCGGGCCAATATGGCCTTAGAAGAATGGCTTTTCCCCTTTTCAGCCTAAAGACTTTGTAAGAATTTTGTTATGCCTTAGCATGAATTTTTTACCCATTGGGTTTTTCGAGGGTTTAATATTGATCAAAACCCTTTTACAGAACGAGTCTTTACAAAGCACCCCCCGAGGAGCCCATATACAAAAAGAAAGAGAAAAGAAAGCAAAAATAGTGAAGCGAGTCTATTCCTCGCCTTCACTGCTATCTGAGCCGCTACCGGAGTCACTATCGGATCCCTCGTCCGAGGAAGTTGAAAGTGCCGATTCTTCTTCTAAAACCATGGCCTTCTCAATCTCAGCAGAGAGATCGGCACCTTTGGCACTTGCTTCTTCGAGGGCCTGCCTCCTAGCTTGTGAACGATCATGAACAATGGCTTGAGCCAGTTTGAGCCCGGCCTCTTCGAATATCTGCCTAGCCCGATCATTGCCGTCAGCTGCATCTCTTTTGTATAAGACTACATGCTCATCGGCCTCATACTTGGCTGCAGATAATGAAGTGGCCACCTCTTGGGCACTCCAAAGAATATCCTGGGTCGAGGTCAACTCTCCTCGCAAAAGGTCCCTCTCCGAGGCCACGACTTTATTCTGCCTCTTCAGCTCGAGGACCTCCGCATCCTTGGCCGCAACCTCTTCTTGGAGTTGCCCCACCAGTGCATTCTTTTGGTCAATCTGCAGAGATGAATCAAGTTAGTAAACAACAACTTATGAGAATAAGAAATGAACTCATGAGTGCCATATTACCTGCTCGGTGAAGCTGGTTCGCTCCTGATGCACTCCCTCCAGACTGGTCCGAAGCTCATTCAACTACTATTCCTTTCGGGTAGAGCAAGCCTTCGATTCATTCAGCTCCGAGGTGAGCTTCTCAAGCTCCTCCTCGCGACAAGTAAGCTCATCATTTATCTTGGAGAAAGCTTGGACATACAATTTCTTGGCCTACAACGCGAAGGAAGAAAGGTAAATAAACAAGAATAAAAATCTGAAACACGGACAGTACATCAAGAAGGTCACCTGCTTTTGAAGCCTCTCGGCCTCCTCGAGAGCGATGGAGGCATTGAGGTCGGCCTCCTCCTCCTCAACACCTTCAAAATAATCTTTGAATGTGTCATCCTCTCCCCGAGAGATATCCACATCGGCAACGCCCCTGTTCTGCACATCCCTTATTTCCCCTAGGGAAAATGAAGGGCCCAGATTAAAGTCGCCCACGACATCAATCTCTATTGGAGTTTCTGCTTGGCCTCAAAATATTGCAGATTCAGACCCTCCGAACTTTCCAACTGAGGATTCACCGGCATGGACTATACCATGTCCAATTTGAGGCTCGGGAACTACACCCGAACCATCCTCGATGATTTCCTCTACTCGAGGTTGGACCACATCGGCCACCTCTGTCCCGGAGGCCTCCTGCCCAACAATTTTCAGAGCGTCAACACTCCGTCTTACCCTTAGTACCAAAGGGCGATCATCCTCGTCATCATCTTCGTCAGCGGCACGAAGACTTGCAGCAGCATCCGAAGTCAAGACCGTGGCATCGGTCTTAGGCTTCGTGGTCTTGGGCTTCTTTGATTTTGGAGACTCGGCCGATGTCTCCTTCTTCCACTTCTTACCCTTGCCGGGTTTCAAAGTTTCCTCTTCACCAGGAGGGGGCGTCTTATCAAAAATCCTTCCCCAAGGCCTGCACTGGCATGGTGTATCAAATTCACTACTGCAAAGAGTACTTATTTGAAATCCGGCAACAACAGCAAGAAGGGCTTACCATGGTTCTTGGCTTGCCACCGCGTTTTGGCCAAATCACGCCAAGAATGCTTGTTGTATGGAAAGGTGGAATCTAATTTATTGATCCACCTCGGTAGGTTCTGAATCTTGCTAGGGAACACGGCGGTAGCTACATAATAAAAAAATCAATTCAGAAGAAGAAGAAGGGGAAGTAAAGTATGATCGACGTGGTGATACTTACGCTTCACGTTTCATTCTTCCGGGAATGGCATCCTGTCAGCGGGAATGATGTATGAGGTTCTTACTCTGACGAACCGGCTCATCCATCCCCGGTCTTTGTCCTCATCGGTGCTCGTAAAGAATGTCTTGGTGGATTGATGGTGCAACTTGATTAAACCCCCTCGGAAGAGACGGGGGATATACAATCTTATCAAGTAGTCGAGGTTGAAGGTCATTCCCTCGATCCGGTTGGAGAAATATCGGAGCATATATACAATCCTCCAGAAGAAAGGATATATCTGACCGAGTGTCAGTTGGTACTGACGGCAAAAGTCGAGAATCACCGGGTCTATCGGCGAAGAAGAAGAAGGTTCCACGGAACCCAGAGTAAATGGGTATGTGTATACGCTGAGGAAGCAAGTTTTATGTGTCACTATGCTTTCCTCAGCTTCGGGGATTTCTATTCGTACTGCTACTATTATGTCTATTTTGAAGTCTTATAGCTTTAACTCTCATTATATTACTTTCCATTGTCTAAAAATGGTTAGTGTGTACTATTATTGGCTTCCCTAACAAGTGGACGATAGGTGCCATCACGGCCTTCGATTTGGGAATTTTGGATCGTGGCAACCTCTTTAGTTTATTTGCTTCATCTCATTTATAATATTTGTTAAATTAGTTAATGTAATAATATATTTAAAATTTATCTCAGTTTTCCTTTTATAATATTGAGAATACTTCTATAATTTATAAAGCTGCCAGTCTTTTTCTTCTTCTTTGGTATGCATAAATATTCGGTTAATTTCTTTTAATTAACTGTTTATATTTTGTTTATGGTGTTTCAAAATTATAAATCGAAGACTTTAGAGTAAAGCTTACAATCTTATACGTAGTTAAAACTTTTATATATATATATACGGGTGTTTTGGGAATATAGAAGAATACAACAATCCCAATTGTCAACTATCATGGCGATTCTAATACTTGACCCATTTGAAGAAAATCTTGGGTTCGCCATAATATGTAATTTATACTTATCACTTGATGTACTAAATCCTGGAAAATATAGTCAAATTTCTGTATGATCACTAAACATTTTCGTACTTCGATCTAATTTAGATGTGTTTTTAGATATTAATTAAACATAAGAATTCCGAAAATTTTCGTTCAGTCTCATGTAAGTAGACAATTTCATCTTGCACGTTCACCTTCTAAACAGTGACTTCTATGAGCAAAAATAATAATCTATATTATATTAAAAGTGGGAAGTCTTAGTGAATTACTAAAATACCCTTTTACATAATTTACATAACCTAATTATAAAAAAAACTTATTCCTACGAAGAGTTGTCAAGCGAGTGCTAACAGTCACAAGTATTCATTTTACCAAACCAACGTTAACAATCACAATCATTCCTTTTAAGGAGTCAGTATACATGTGCATTTGTGTATATGGTATGTTTCTTCTCCGTCCTTTCTTTCTTAGTTTTCGTGTTCATATTTTGGCAAATATTGTTATTCTTGCTTTACTTCACTCACCTATATTTTAATATTTATTTTTAGTTACTATAATTAATAAATCAGTATATATTTTCACTGATATTTATGTTATTGCAAATCTGTGTCTTTAATTATAAGTATACAGTAACTGTGATGACCCAAAATGTCATCTTGTGTATATTTGGCTAAATCAGTGTTTCGAGGCTCCGAAAGCCTCCGTTAATCTCACCTCGATATGTGAGCGCAACCCAGGCGTGTTGCAGGGAAGCTTTTATGTGAAAACTTGATGAAAATAGAATTTTTATAATAATTAATGGAATAAAGTTGACTTTGGTCAACATTTTTGGTAAACGGACTCGGACCCGGACCCGTGATTTGACGGTCCCGAAGGGTCCGTAGGAAAATATGGGACTCGGGCGTATGCCCAGAATCGAATTCCGAGGTCCCAAGCCCGAGAAATGAATTTTTAAAGAAAATTATTTTCTGGAAATAATAAAGGTTTTTGAAAATGATTATTGATGTAAAAACCGTGTTACCGGACCCGTATTATGATTCCAGATCCCGGAACAAGTTTAATATATGCTATGTGACTTATCTGTGAAATTTGATGTAAAACGGACTTGAAATGACTTGATTCGGATCAAAATCGGAATAATTAAGCTTTATAAAGTTTTAAGGAAATTTTATGAGTTTTGAGGTTTAATTCCTTGATTTTGATGATATTTTGGTGATTTAAAAACTTGAATAAGTCCGTATGAAGATTTGGGAGTTGTGTGTGTTTTTGGTTTTGAGACCCGAGGGCTCGGGTGAGTTTCGGGTAGCTAACGGGGTGTAAAAGTGGGAAAAATCTGGTGTTTTGGTTGATTTTCTGGTGTCTGGTAGCTTAGTCTATGCGATCGCATAGGTGGAGCTGCGATCGCATAGAGTTTAGAGTGGGGGAGGGGTTTGATGCCTTATGTGATCTCATTGGTGGGGCCGTGATCGCAGTGTAGGAGATCTTGATGCTCCGCGATCGCATTCTTCTCTCCGCGATCGCAGAGAGTGCAGTCCAGCTTCTCCGCGATCGCAATCCTCTCTCTGCGATCGCAGAGGGTGAACCCAGCTAACTCCGTGATCGCAATCCCTTGTCCGCGATCGCACTGAACATTTTCGCCCAGTTATTTTAAAAACCCCAAAACAGAATACACTTACGGGATTTCATAATTTTTCACTTCCTTCTTCTTTTCCAACCTCCATTGAACACCAATTTCTTCCACTTTTCTTCAACATAGACTAAATTCTAGGCCTAAAATCCTAAGATCAAAGTAGAAATTAGGGGTTTTGGGTAGAGTTAGGTTTTTGGGAATTTTGGGTAATTCAACCCCAATTTGGGGTCGAATTTCAAAATAAATTATATATTCTAACTCGTGGGGGTATGGGTGATCAGGTTTGGTCTGACCCTCGTGTTTGGACCAAGCCGGCCTGGGGTTGAATTTTGGTATTTTTGGAAGAATGCTAAGAATTGTATAATTAGGCTATATGACTGTGTTAATGAGTCATTATTGATATTATTGAGTTAATTATGCCTAGATATTATCGTTTCGGAGTCAGATTCTAAAGGAAAGGCGGTATTAGAGGCTTGATTGCTAGTTTTGGACCCGAGGTAAGTGTCTTGCCTAACTTTGGTGAGGGAATAGGTATTGTATGCTATGTGCTAAGTGTTTATAATGTCAAATGCATAGGTAAAGTGACGAGTACCTATGCATTGTGTGTCAAGCATGCCCGTGAGTTTATTTTTTATGGAAATCTTATTATTACTTTCATGTTCGTCATAATATGAATTTGTCTCTACTTGGGAGTTGTTTGTTGTTGGAAGACTTGGTCGACGAACTCATGATGTATTGGTTATCTTGAGAACCCGTTTGTTAAGGATATATATATATATATATATATATATATATTGAAGAGATTGGTTATAGTTGATACCCTTGCCGGACAATTGTTGTGATATTGATTGATGCTTTCCCCTTGCCGGGTGATTTTGAACTATATTTCCACTATGCTGCATTCCTTACCATTGATATTTGTCATTGTTTTGGTGAGGAAGAGTGTAAAGCACGAAGGGTGATGCCGTGCCATGATATACATTGATCACACCATACATTGCATAGTGAGAAAGAGTGTAAAGCACGAAGGGTGATGCCGTGCCATGATTTACATTGATTATAAGCACGAAGGTTAATGTCGTTCCATGATTTACATTGACTACATCATAATTTTCATAGTGAGGAAGAGAGTAAAAGCACGAAGGGTGATTTCGTGCCATGATTTACATTGATTACATTGATTACATTGACATACATAATACATCTCATAGTGAGGAAGAGAGTAAAATCACGAAGGGTGATGCCGTGCCATGTTCCATGATTATTGCATATCGTACATCGCATTGTGAGGAAGAGAGTAAAGCACGAAGGGTGATGTCGTGCCATTATTTACGTTTCTGGCATTTACACTGGTTTCCTTATCATTCATTTGTTAAATTGCCTTTTCTTGTCTGCTCTTCATGCTCATTAAACTGCTCTATCTCATCTGTTCCCTTTTAACTGCTCCCGTATCCCCATACTTGTCTGTTTATCTCTTGCCTTGTTTTTTTCCCATGCTTTGGGTTGTAGAATAGGACAGGTTGACGTTATTGCTATGTCTAGCCTCGTCACTACTTCGGCCGAGGTTAGGCTCGGCACTTACTCAGTACATGGGGTCGGTTGTACTGATGCTACACCGCAATTCTTAATGTTGTGCAGATCCCGCACCCGGACCCCGTGGACAGCGTTGAGGGAGTCACCTTCAGTCCACCCAGAGCTTCAAGGTATACCCGCCGGCGTTCGTGGGCCTTGGTGTCTCTTCTACCTTTGGATCTCTTATTGTCTTACATTTTCCGCTAGTTTCAAAGACAATGATGTATTTTCCTTTCGGACTTGCGTTTAGCACTCTATAGAGAGTTTGTAAGTTGTGACATCCCGGTTTTTGGGGCTTATGCGACGTTCTGTATTTACTATTTCACTTAGTATTTTTGAATTATTATTCCATTTCCGTTGTTAAAAACTGTAAGGTGTTTGTTATTTCTGTTAAAATGGTATCTCAATGTTAGATTAACTGTACACGTTGGCTTGTCTAGCGGGTTCAACGTTAGACGCAGTCACGGCCTAAAGGGTGGGATTTCGGGTCGTGACAAATTGGTATCAGAACTCTAGGTTGCTTAGGTCTCACAACTCACGGACAAACCTGGTAGAGTCTGAGGGATCGGTACGGAGACGTCTGTACTTATCCCCCAGAGGCTGCAAAGTTAGGATAACGCCATATTTCTTCATCTCTGTCGTGCGATATTAATTTTGAGTACTGCTTGAGTTCCTATTCTACTCTCTCGCAGATGGCGAGGACGCGTTCTTCCCTTGGTTCCGCTCAGCAGCCCGACACTCCTGCTACAGCTCCTACGAGGGGTCGAGGTCGAGGACGAGGCCGTGCTAGAAGCCGAGGCCGTGGCCGGGCTCAGCCTAGGGCAGCAGCTCCAATGGAGGACCCTCCGGTCGAGTCTGACGAGGAGGTCCTAGTTCCAGCAGTCCCAGTTGGACCAACGCAGGTCCCAGAGAGGTTCATAGCTACCCTAGTGCTTCAGGACGCTCTTGTCGGTCTAGTAGGACTCATGGAGAGTGTAGCACAGGCCGGTCTTCTTCCTACTGCACCAGCTGGATCTCAGGCTGGGGGAGGGACCCAGACTCCTGTTCTTCATACCCCGAGCAGGCTGCCACTCAGTTTCAGACTCCAGCACCTCAGACAGCTGGAGTAGTTCAGCCGGGTATTGTGGCACCGGCAGCCGAGGGTGCAGCTATGTCAGCAGATGCTCTATGGAGTCTAAATCGGTTCACCAAGTTATTCACTTCCACTTTTACTGGTACACCGTCAGAGGATCCACAGGATTATTTGGACAGTTGTCATGAGGTTCTTCGGAACATGGGCATAGTGGAGTCCAATGGAGTTGACTTTGCTACTTTTCGGTTATCTAGCACAACCAAGACTTGGTGGAGAGACTATTGCTTAGCCAGACCAGCTGGGTCAGCACCCTTGACTTGGGCTCAGTTCTCAGAGGTATTCTTGGGGAAGTTTCTTCCCATTACTCAGATAGAGGATCTCCAGAGGCAGTTCGAGCGTCTCCACTAGGGTTATGTGACAGTTACCCAGTATGAGACCAGATTCATCACCTTAGCCAGGCATGCATTGATGATACTCCCCACTGATCGGAAGAGGGTTCAGAGATTTATTGAGGGATTGGCCCAGCCTATCAGAATCCAGATGGCTAGAGAGTCAGGTACAGACATTTCCTTTCAAGCTGCGGCCGATGTGGCCATGAGGATTGAAATGATTCTATCCCAGGGTGGAGGTCAGGGGGCTGACGAGAGGCCCCGTCATTTTGGTAGATTCAGTGGAGCCTCAACTGGAAGCAGGGATTCTGTCGGCAGAGGTCATCCTCCCCGACCTTTCCAGTCAGCACTTCAGGTTTCTCATCGTGCACCGTCAGCTCCAGTTAGTGAACCACCAGCAACCATCAGTGCACAGCCACTTCAGAGTTATCAGGGTCGTCAGGGACAGTTCCAGAGTCCCCATTCATATCAGTAGAGGCCGTGTTATTCCTGTGGTGTTCCGGGGCACATTGCCAGGTATTGTCCCCGAGCTTCTAGTGGTCCCCCGTATCAGGGCTCTCGTTCCATGGTTCCAGTATCAGGTGCACCCCCGCTCCCTCAGCCAACTAGGGGTGGTCGTGGTGCCAGAGGAGGAGGACATGTTCATAGAGGTGGAGCTCAGGCCACGAGAGGTAGAGGTCAGGTTGCAGTAGGTAGGCCCAGGGATGTCCAGGTTGGAGGGGCTCCGCCCCGTTGTTATGCTATTCCCGCCAGACCCGATGTTGAGGCCTCTGATGCAGTTATCACAGGTACGGTCTCAGTTTGCAGCCGAGATGCTTCGGTGTTATTTGATCCGGGTTCTACTTTCTCCTATGTGTCCTCATATTTTGCCCCTTATTTGAGCATACCTCGTGATTCTTTGAGTACTTCTGTGTATGTGTCTACCCCGGTGGGTGATTCTATTGTGGTAGATCGAGTCTACCGTTCTTGCTTAGTTGTTATTGGGAGTTTGGAGACTCGGGTAGATTTATTGCTTCTTGATATGGTAGACTTTGATGTGATATTGGTTATGGACTGGTTATCTCCCTATTATGCTATTTTGGATTATCATTCCAAGACAGTGATCTTAGCCTTTCCTGGAGTACCTCGTGTAGAGTGGAGAGGGACTCCTAGTCATTCTGCTGGTAGGGTTATTTCTTATATGAAGGCTCGGCGCATGGTCGAGAAGGGTTGTTTGGCCTATTTGTCCTATGTTCGTGATTCTAGTGCCGAGGTTCCTTCCCTGGAATCTGTGCCCGTAGTTTGTGAGTTTCCAGAGATATTCCCTGCTGACCTGCCGGGTATGCAACTCGACAGGGATATTTACTTTTGTATTGAGTTAGCTGAGGGCACTCAGCCCATTTCTACTCCCCCGTATCGTATGGCTCCGCCAGAGTTGAAGGAATTAAAGGAACAATTACAGGATTTGTTGGATAAAGGCTTCATCAGGCCTAGTGTTTCTCCTTGGGGTGCTCCCGTGTTGTTCGTGAAGAAGAAAGATGGCTCTATGAGGATGTGCATTGACTACCGACAGTTGAATAAGGTTACTATCAAGAACAAGTATCCTTTGCCGAGGATTGATGACTTATTGATCAGCTTCAGGGTGCTTCAGTGTTCTCTAAGATAGACTTGAGATCTGGTTACCATCAGCTGAGGATCAGGGCGTCTGATGTGCCTAAGATGACTTTTCGCACTCGTTATGGGCATTTGGTTATGTCGTTTGGGTTGACTAATGCCCCCGCTGCTTTTATGGAGTTTATGAATCGGGTATTCAGGCCTTATTTGGACTCGTTCGTCATTGTTTTCATTGATGATATTTTGATATACTCTCGCAGCCGAGAGGAGCANGGAGTTTATGAATCGGGTATTCAGGCCTTATTTGGACTCATTCGTGATCGTGTTTATAGATGATATCTTGATTTATTCCCGTAGTCGAGAGGAGCAAGAGCAACATCTTCGGGTTGTTCTCCATACTCTGAGAGATCGGCAGTTGTACGCCAAGTATTCTAAGTGCGAGTTCTGATTGAGTTCTGTGGCATTCTTGGGCCACGTTGTGTCAGCAGATGGCATTCAGGTGGATCCAAAGAAGGTTTCAGCAGTTATAGATTGGCCTAGGCCCACTTCAACCACAGAGATTCGGAGCTTCTTAGGCCTAGCAGGCTATTATCGCCGGTTCGTGGAGGGGTTTTCATTTATAGCAACCCCGATGACCAAGTTGACACATAAAGGTGTTCAGTTCAGATGGTCTGAGGAGTGTGAGGCGAGCTTTTAGAAGCTCAAGACAACATTGACCACAACACCAGTGTTGGTATTGCCCACATGTTCAGGTCCGTATACCGTGTGTTGTGATGCGTCACGGGTTGGGATCGGTGCGGTATTGATGCAGGATGGAAAGGTCATAGCCTATGCATCTCGTCAGTTGAAGTTACACGAGAAGAATTATCCAGTTCACGACTTGGAGCTTGCAGCTATTGTTCATGCCTTGAAGATTTGGAGGCACTATTTGTATGGGGTACCATGTGAGGTATTCACTGATCACAAGAGTTTGTAATACTTGTTTAAGCAAAAGGAGTTGAACATGAGGCAGCGAAGCTGGTTAGAGTTGCTGAAGGATTATGATATTACTATTCTCTATCATCCGGGGAAGGCCAATGTGGTGGCCGATGCTTTGAGTCGGAAGTCAGTTAGCATGGGTAGTCTTGCCTATTTCTCAGTTGGAAAGCGGCCTCGTGCTTTGTATGTTCAGGCGTTAGCTAACCGATTTGTGAGGTTGGAGGCTTCTGAGGGTGGCAGTGTTTTGGCCCATTGTCGCTCGTTCTTCATTGTATGATCGTATTCGTGCCAGGAAGTATGATGATCATTGTTTATGTGCTCTTAGAGATACGGTTCGGCACAAACGTGCCAAGCAGGTCACAGTTGATGCCGAGGGAGTTTTGAGGATGCAGGGTCGTATTTGTGTACCCGATGTGGATGGAATTCGTGAGTTGATCCTACAGGAGGCCCATAGTTCCCGGTATTCCATTCATTCGGGCGCTGCAAAGATGTACCAGGACTTGCGGCAGCATTATTGGTGGCGTAGGATGAAGAAGGATATTGTAGCTTATGTAGCTCGGTGCCTGAATTGTCAGCAGGTTAAGTATGAGCACAACAGACCCGGTGGTTTGATGCAGCAGATTCAGCTTTCCGAGTGAAAGTGGGAGCGTATCACGATGGATTTTATAGTTGGGCTTCCAAGGACTCAGAGGATGGTTGATGCAGTTTGGGTTGTTGTGGATAGGCTGACCAAGTCAGCACACTTCTTTCCTGTGTCGGTTTGGTATTCAGCAGAGAAGTTGGCGAAGATCTATATGAGAGAGATTGTCAAATTTCCTGGTGTGACCCTATCCATTATATAAGACCGAGGTACTCAGTTTACCTCCGATTTCTGGAGAGTATTTCAGCGAGAGTTGGGCACACAGATTGAGTTGAGCACAACATTTCATCCTCAGACGGACGGACAATCCGAGCGTACTATTCAGATTTTGGAGGATATGTTGCGAGCGTGTGTCATCGACTTTGGTGGTTCATGGGATCAGTTCTTTCCCTTAGCGGAGTTTTCCTACAACAACAGTTATCAGTCGAGCATCCAGATGGCTCCTTATGAGGCGTTGTATGGTAGGCGATGTCGGTCCCCAGTCGGATGGTTTGAGCCCAGAGAGGCTAGATTGTTGGGTTCTGAGTTAGTCCAGGATGCCTTGGACAAGGTGAAGATCATTCAGGATAGACTTCGTACAGCTCAGTCCAGGCAAAAGAGTTATGCAGATCGCAGAGTTAGAGATTTGGCTTTCATGATAGGAGATCAGGTGTTTCTTAGAGTGTCGCCTATGAAGGGCGTGATGAGGTTCGGAAAGAGGGGCAAGTTGAGCCCTAGGTACATTGGTCCATTTGAGATTTTGGACAAGGTAGGATAGGTGGCCTACAGACTTGCCTTGCCACCGCATTTATCAGCCGTACATCTAGTGTTTCATGTATCTATGCTCCGGAGGTATATTGCAGATCATATCATGTTCTTGACTTCAGCGGTGTCCAGTTGGACAAAGATCTGACTTATGGGGAGGAGCCGATAGCCATATTAGCTAGGCAGGTTCGTCAGTTGAGATCGAAGAGTTATCCGTCAATCCGTGTTCAGTGGAGAGGTCAGCCTGCCGAGGCAGCTACTTGGGAGTCTGAGTCCGATATGAGGAGTCGTTATCCCCATCTTTTCTCAGACTCAGGTACTTTTCGATGTCCGTTCGAGGACGAACGTTTGTTTTAGAGGTAGAGATTGTGATGACCCAAAATGTCATCTTGTGTATATTTGGCTAAATCAGTGTTCCGAGGCCCCGAAAGCCTCCGTTAATCTCACATCAATATGCGAGCGCAGCCCGGGCGTGTTGCGGGGAAGCTTTTATGTGAAAACTTGATGAAAATGGAATTTTTATAATAATTAATGGAATAAAGTTGACTTTGGTCAACATTTTTGGTAAACGGACCCGAACCCGTGATTTGACGGTCCCGGAGGGTCCGTAGGAAAATATGGACCGTAGGAAAATATGGGACTTGGGCGTATGCCCGGAATCGAATTCCGAGGTCCCAAGCCCGAGAAATGAATTTTTAAAGAAAATTATTTTCTGAAAATAATAAAAGTTTTTGAAAATAATTATTGATGTGAAAACCGTGTTACCGGGCCCGTATTATAGTTTCGGAGCCCGGAACAGGTTTAATATATGTTATGTGACTTATCTGTGAAATTTGGTGTAAAACAGACTTGAAATGACGTGATTCGGATCAAAATCGGAATAATTGAGCTTTATGAAGTTTTAAGGAAATTTTATGAGTTTTGAGGTTTAATTCCTTGATTTTGATGATATTTTGGTGATTTAAAAACTTGAATAAGTCTGTAGGATGATTTGGGAGTTGTGTGTGTTTTTGGTTTTGAGACCCGAGGGCTCGGGTGAGTTTCGGGTAGCTAACGGGGTGTAAAAGTGGGAAAAATCTGGTGTTTTGGTTGATTTTCTGGTGTCTGGTAGCTTAGTCTATGCGATCGCATAGGTGGAGATGCGATCACATAGAGTTGAGAGTGGGGGAGGGGTCTGATGCCTTATGCGATCGCATTGGTGGGGCCGCGATCGCAGTGTAGGAGATCCTGATGCTCCGCCATCGCAGAGAGTGCATTCCAGCTTCTCCGCGATCGTAGAGGGTGGAACCCAGCTAACTCCGCGATCGTAATCCCTTGTTTGCGATCGCACTGAACATTTTCGCCCCATTATTTTAAAAGCCCCAAAACAGAATACACTTACGGGATTTCATAATTTTTCACTTCCTTCTTCTTCTCCACCCCCCATTGAAGACCTCCAAGCCAATTCCTCCTCCATAGCCTTTTGGGTAAGAGTTTCTAACACCAATTTCTTCCACTTTTCTTCAACAAACACTAGAATCTAGGCTTAAAATCCTAAGATCAAAGTAGAAATTAGGGGTTTTGGGTAGAGTTAGGTTTTTGGGAATTCTGGGTAATTCAACCCCAATTTGGGGTCGAATTTCAAAACAAATTATATATTCTAACTCGTGGGGGTATGGGTGATCGGGTTTTGGTCCGAGCCTCGTGTTTGGACCAAGCGGGCCCGGGGTCGAATTTTGGTATTTTTGGAAGAATGCTAGGAATTGTATAATTAGGCTATGGGACTGTGTTAATGAGTCATTATTGATATTATTGAGTTAATTATGCCTAGATATTATCGTTTCGGAGTCGGATTCTAAAGGAAAGGCGGTATTAGAGGCTTGATTGCTATTTTTGGACCCGAGGTAAGTGTCTTGCCTAACTTTGGTGAGGGAATAGGTATTGTATGCTATGTGCTAAGTGTTTATCATGTCCAATGCATAGGTGAAGTGACGAGTACCTATGCATTGTGTGTCAAGCATGCCCGTGAGTCTATTTTTTTATGGAAATCTTGTTATTACTTTCATGTTCGTCATAATATGAATTTGTCTCTACTTGGGAGTTGTTTGTTGTTGGAAGACTTGTTCGATGAACTCATGATGTATTGGTTCGCTTGAGAACCCATTTGTTAAGGATATATATATATAT
>ML261899.1:0-68889 GCA_005239495.1 Nicotiana undulata
CGAGTGTAATACCCGAAGCATCGATACTTGTTGTCATCTATCATTTTAGTTGCTTTCTAGGTTAGTTTATATTTTCGCATTTAGCTATAAATAATTATCAAAAACCCAAAATCATATCTGTTTGGCACTGCACGATAAGTGATAATTCTCTAGCATTCCTAAACGCCCTCATATTGTTATCAGTGGGATTCGACCCCAACCTTGTTGGGTTACTATATTTGACAACGATCGCTTACATTCTTTTAAGGTGTAAATTGAGCGTATCACCTAGTAGCATCTCAATGAGCCGCGAGCCTCATCTTATTTCCAAAACATAGTACTACATCCCTTGGTTGTATTTCTCGTTGCTAACATAGGGTACGACACTAGTAGCATCACAGTGAACCAGGAGCCTCATCTTATTTCTAACACAGGATACTACATCCCCTAGCTGTATTACTTTTTGGCAACATAGGGTACGACATTCCCTAGTAGCATTTCAGAGCGTCACGAGCGTCATTTTGTTGCAAACATAGGGTACAACATTCCCCAGTAGCACCTCAGAGAGCCACGAGCCTCATCTTATCGTCAACACAGGGTACTACATTCCCTGGTTGCCTTCCTTCTTGTTAACACTGGGTACGACATCCCCTATATTCAAAATAAATAAAAAATCATGTCTTTTTTAATTTTTTATTCTGCAATAGCGAAGATAGTTCAATATGTTTTCAATAACTCACAAACAATTCGTAGTGCAAACTGGGGCAGAAAAGTTTTGTTCGTTTTGTTTGTTTGTGATGGCTTGTAGGTTTTTCTGCAAAATACAGATTTCAAATCTTTTCAGAGAAAGTGGAACGTTTCATCCCAATACCAACAACGACCAGCTTTGGCATAATGATGCGGATCTTTCCATCATCTTATCAAGAAACAAGCATGCAAGAATGTTTCATTGTCTGCTGCATCGAGAACATCAAGTTTCAATCTAAAGTCAATGGGAGAAGCAAGTCAAGAATCAAGACAAGACTCCAGATAATATTTAGATAGGAATTTTATAACTCTTAGATTTCAAGAGTATGTAAGCTCCTTTTTCATTTTGATGTAATAGTAGGAACCGCGGATCGGAACCTTGACGGAATTTCGCTCGACTCTCCCTCTAAGAATACTTATCCCTCTACTTGAACTACACGTGACCTGATTCTCCTATAACCCGGGATATGTAGACTGCTTAAAACCAAGGCTCGATCACATGTTTTTCTTTATCTTCTTTTCCTTTTTAAATAATAGCGAGGTCAAAAATCAGTCACCTTGTTCATTTTCTTTGCCTGAAAACTTTTCATGTTTCCAAGCAAAGAGGGGCATGCTGTGAACAACTAATTTTTGACCACACCGAAATTATATATTATTTTAGTGTAATTTTTTTTTGTTTTAGGTCTAATCTTAATATTTTAAATTTTTTATCTTACTCTTAATAGGTTTTATTTAAGAAAATTAAAAACAACAAAAAATATTCACATTATTAGAATATAAGATTTGTTCCTGTCAACTTGGTTTCTTCTTATTTAAATGTAAGTTATAGTAGTATTTCTTTTAGTATAATTTAAACCTTAGTGTAAATAGTGAGTTTTCTTATTTATATAGTCCCTTTAAGTTTAAAAGTAAGTTGGTTGATATATATATATATATATATATATATATATATATATATATGTGTGTGTGTGTGTGTGTGTGTGTGTGTGTGTATGTGTGTGTGTATTTTATCTTCTTTTATTCAATTTAAAAAAAGGCTAGAAAAATTAAATTTAAAAAAAAACGAAATAAAAAGAACTAAAAAATATATATAAAAAATAACACCCAACTTCCCCACTTCACTCATGCCTTACCCCTCACCTCTCACGTCTAACTACTCACATCCTCTCCATATCCCCACTATCCCCCTCCATTACCTACACACATTACATATAACACTATCCTATAAAAGGAAAGAAGGGGGGACGGATGGAAAGGGGGACGAAAAGCAACAAAAAAAAGAGAAAACAAGAAAAAACAAACTGACGGAAGTCAAAACAACAAAAAAGAAAAGAACCAAAAAGAGTAGAAGGGAAAAAAGTTAAGAAAAGAAAAAGAAGTCAGGGAGGCAACAGAAAAAAAAAAGAGAAAAATTTGTGCAAATAAGAAAGAGAGTTCAAAGATCGAGATTTTGTTCGCAGTTTCGAGTTTGAGGTTCTAGAAAAGTTAGCATTGCTAGCTTTGGAAATCAGTAGTTTGTGGTTATGATTTTATTGTAAAAAACTTTACAAAGAAGGTAATATTCGAATTTTCATCATCAACATGAAAGATAGTTTTGTTGGTTCTGATTACTTTTGGCTTCATCTTTTATTTCTATTTCTGTATCTTTAATTTGTTTTGAGTATTTTTTTTTAACTAGAGTGAACTAAATATTAGCAAGTTATATAATATGAACAATTAACATTACAATAAGAAACATAATAATCGCTAAATAACTATAATAATATGTATATAATTTTCTTTTCCTAAAAAACGAAACAAAAGAAAACTCAGAAACAAAAGCTTAATAAATAAACAAATCAAAAAGTACCATTTTTATAATTACAAAAATAACAACAAATGAGTTAGAGCAACTTTCATGTCTTTGTAGATTTTCAAATGTACTACAAAAAATGTGATAATAAAAGATTTGCCTACTTTCTTTGCAATAAATTGCTTATTTTATTTTAGTAGTATAATTAGCCCATTTCTTATAACTAATTGATGTTAATATAATTTCAAGATATAGAATGATAACAATTTGGTAGTTGTAAATAGTTTTCACAAGTTAGTAATATAATTAGCCTTGTAAATGATCTTTAAGTGGGAATCTTACACTTTTTCCTCAATCCTTACTCCATAAACCATGACCTCACCACAATCTCAAATAAGTTTAGAAAAATAACTTTAAAACACTAGAAAAACTTTAGTTGTAATCTAAATATTAGCCCATGTGTTCATGCCCGAACGTTGAATTGATACGATTAAATAATGAAGGATCATGTGCGCGTTCCGCGTCTCGATGCCTTTACTTCTAAAGTTTTTACTATAAATTAATTGGGTGGTCGAGTTTAATTAGGACCAAATGGGTTTGAGTCCAAATAATGGTAAAAGTAACGCATTTGGGTTGCAGGATTTGGTGTCATAAAAATTTTTTTCTTATCAAAATAACTCAATCAACTTGAGTTAGTACCTAGCGCTAGTTTTATCCTTTGGCCAAACTAATTTCAAACTTTGTTTTAGTTGACTTTTAATAATTTTACAATCCTTTAAATAGTTAGTTTTCAATCCATTATCAATCTTTTCCTTTACTGTTAATTAGCATTAGTTATAGCAAATTAAAAAGATAAGTTTATTCGTTGCAACTGGTCCATAACTTATGGCCTTATATTTAATTCATAAATTAAGTTAACTCATAAATACGTTGGAAAATCTTTAGACGCACTTTATATATTAGCACATGTGTTCATACCTGAACATCGGGTTGATATGCTTAAATAATAAAAGGATCATGTGCGCATTTCGCATCTCGATGCCTTTAGATTTAAAATAATTATGTTATAACCATGTGTATATTCCGTACCTTGGTTTAACATTTAATTTAAAAAAAGTACCTTGTGTGCGTTTTGCATCTTGGTAAAAATAATAAATAAAATATAATAATTAATTAAGCGATAATAAAAAGCCATGATCAATAAAATACAAGAATAGCTAAAAAATTGATTTAAGCCTTGCATGAGTCAATAAAGTGACTGTGCTAGAACCACGGGACTCGAGGGGTGCCTTACACCTTTTCCTCGGTTAATAGAATTCCTTACCCAGTCTTTTATTTTCGTAGACCATGAAATAAGAGTCAAACCTTCCTTTTGAAAGGGGATTCAACTAAAAGGTGACTTGGAACACCAAAACTCAATTCCAAGTGGCGACTCCAAATAATAAATAATCCCTTTTCAAAATGTTACTTTGATTGGAAAAACTCTTCTAACTCAACCTCGTAATAGGGTTGTGTGGCAAAAAAGAGGTGCGACATTTCCCAAACAACATTCTGTGAATTATGTCGAACGCAAACGACAACAGCCAACAGAGGGTTGGAACTCTAGTTCCATCACCTTTAGGATCCTCGCGAGGCTCAAGGGAACATTCCCCAAAGAGATCTACTACTCAAAACAATAATCACAATGGAAATGAACAAACAGGAGAACAAGATCCTGTAAAGCAAATGGTTGGTGAATATGTGACTCAAGCCTTGCAAGCTTTCATGAGGGGACTATCAGCTGCATCACCTACACCTCGTCCAAACAACACAGCAATTGTGGAAAATCCACAATCCAGATAAGCAAACTCAGGAAATAGAGGCACTCCAAATGAGTCCCTCGAAGCAAGACCAGGTATCTCCCATAATCCGGAATTACAATCTTTATTACTAACTTTGCATAAACAGGTGAAGGAACAAAACGATCGAATCGAGCAAATTCCTGAAAAACCACATATCATCAAAGGCATTGACGTTGGTAGATATTCTCAACAACCTTGGAAGCCAAGCGCAACATCCTTGCCTATTCCCAGAAATTCAAAATGCCTGATATTCCCAAATACGACGGGACAACCGATCCACGTGATCATGTAACTGCTTTCACTACAGGAGTAAAAGGAAACGACCTGACTAAACAAGAAATTGAATCAGCTGGTCAAGAAGTTCGGAGAGACACTCACCAAAGGAGCACTAACATGGTATTCTCTTTTACCCAAAAATTCTATTGACTCTTTTGTTGAGCTTGCAGATTCTTTTATAAAAGCACATTCCGGTGCAACAAAAGTCGAAAAAATAATGGAAGACATATTCAAAATAAAAAAAGGAGACGCGAAGTTGCTCTGTGAATTTGTAGACAGGTTCCAACAAGAGAGAATGCTACTATCAAGGGTACTTGACAATTGGTCAGCAATGGCGTTTGCAAGTAATTTAAATGACACAAGCTCAGAAGCAACGAGAAGACTCAAGGAAAGCTTGAGAGAATTCCCAGCCACGACATGGAACGATGTCTATAGCATGTGCAACACCAAGCTACGAATAGAAGAAGACACCATTGCTCAATCAAAAGCTGAAGATCGAACCAGTTCTAGACGCTCCGAACCAGAAAGGAGAACAGGTAAGAACAGGTACGATCCATATATGGGGCCTTCGGGAAGAGAAACTTGTTCCAGGTTTGAAAACCCACGGTCGGAATATAGACCGTCAAATAGAGATATGAACTCATCCTCCTCAAGATCAAGAAAGGATCGGGAGGAACAGAATAGAGATAATACAAGAGTCGGAGACTACAACTTTAATGCAAATACTTCTAAATTAATTGCAGTACTGAGAAACATGGGCGATAAAGTTCGATAGCCCAAAGAAATGAGATCAAATCCCAACACAAGGAATCCAGACTTCTGGTGCGAATTCCATAACAATCATGGACACAGAACATCATATTGCAGATTGTTGCAAGGTGAGGTAGAACAATTATTAAAACAGGGCTACCTAACAGAATTGTTTAGTGAAAAAGGTAAACAGACATATATGAAGAACATGCAAGAGCCCCCAAAACCACCATCTCCAAAGAGAACAGTGAATGTGATACACGGAGGAAAGGAGGTGAACGGAGTAGTCTGCAAAAGAACAACAAAATTCACAATTACACACGGGAATCGTATTCGTGAAGACATGGAAGCAGACAATATATCATTCGACAATGCACATGTCAACGGATTGTTGTTTCCTCATAACGACACACTGGTAATATCCTTACTTATACATGACACTAATGTAAAAAGAGTATTGATTGATCCAGGTAGGTTAGTCAACATCATTTTGTTTAGAGTTGTGGAAGAAATGCTAATGGAGGATCGAGTAATCCCAAAAGCACGAGCCTTATCTGGGTTTGACAAATCTACGGTCATAACAAACGGAGATACTGAGCTTAGTACCTATGCAGAAGGAGTAATCAAAAATACAAAATTTCAAGTCATTGATACCGATATGGCTTACAAAATCATGGAGACCATGGATCCCTGACATGGAAGCAATACCATCTACTTTACATCAGGTAATAAAATTCCCTTCCAAATGGGGAATTCAACAGATTCTAGGCGATCAGCAGACCTCAAGGAATATAAATTCGGTAGTACACTCTAAAAAAAGAGGTAGTAGAAGAGTGAGGAAATCACCCAAACAGGTACGGAGGAAGCTGGTACCCAAATAGGTACGGAAGAAGGAAGCCATGAGAAGGTGAACCAAATCACCACAGAGACAACATCAAAACATACGTACATGGATTCCAGACCCCACGTCATTCAGGAGCCAGAAGAAGACGAGCATTTTAAAACAACTACTGAGGAGCTCGAAGCTATCCCATTGCCGAGCAGGAGCCTGATAAAAAAGTTCATATAGGCACGAGGCTAAGCCCTGCGAGAAGAGGTAAGTTAATTGAATATTTAAAAGCTAACTCAGATTGTTTCGCTTGGTCCCATTCAGATATTACAGGTATACCTCCAGAAGTGATGACTAATAAACTAAATGAAGATCCATCCTTCATGCCTATCAAGCAAAACAAAAGAAAGCAAGGACCATTCAATAACCAAGTGATCGATGAAGAGGTACAAAAACTCCTGAAAATTGGTTCAAAAAGAATGGTAAATGGAGAGTATGCGTAGATTACACAGATTTGAATAAAGCATGCCCTAAAGACTCATTTCCATTACCGCACATAGATCAAATAATTGATTCCACTGCATGTCATGAATTGTTAAGCTTCCCAGATGCGTATTCTGGTTATAATCAGATAAAAATGTATCCCTCGGACGAGGAAACAACTTTTTTTATTACAAACAAGGGGACTTATTGTTACAAAGTCATGTCATTTGGCCTGAGAATTGCTGGAGCCACGTATCAAAGGCTAGTGACCAAGATGTTCCAGGAACATCTGGGTAAAATAATGGAAGTATACATCGATGATATGCTGGTGATATCAACACAAACAGAAGATCATTTCTAGCATCTTTCAATCACCTTCAAAATCCTGCGCAGGTATAACATGAAACTAAATCCAGAAAAATCCGCCTTTGGCGTTGGATCATGTATGTTTTTTAGTTTCCTTGTATCAAATAGGGGTATAGAAGTAAACCCTACTTAGATTAAAGCTATTGATGAAATACCTGATATACTTACGAACAAAAAAGAAGTTCAAAGACTAACAGGAAGAATTGCAGCCTTAGGAAGATTTATCTCCAGATCTTCGGAGAAAAGTTTTAAATTCTTTTCAGTTCTAAAAAAGCAGAATCAGTTTGAATGGACTGAGGAAGGCCAACAGGTTCTCAAAGATCTGAAGTCTTATCTATCCAAACCCCCGTTGTTGTCCAAACCAAAAGAGGGGAAAAGGTTGTATGTCTATCTTGTCGTTGCAGAAATTGTCGTAAGTGCAGTACTGGTAAGAGAAGACAAAGGTAAACAATCTCCAATTTATTATGTAAGCAAGTCTTTATTAGATGATGAAACTAGATATCCTCATCTAGAAAAATTAGTCTTAGCTCTAATTATTGCATCTAGAAAGTTAAGACCATACTTTCAATGTCACTCAATTACTGTTGTGACCTCATATCCACTAAGAAATATTTTGCATAAACAAGAGTTATCAGGAAGATTAGCTAAGTGGGCAATAGAATTAAGCGAACATGACATAATATATAAGCCTATGACTGCAATAAAGTCTCAAATTCTAGCTAATTTCTTCGCAGATTTTAATAGTAGCATAATCCCTGAAGTGGAAAAAGAATTACAAATCTTCAACGGAACTAATCCGGGAACATGGACTCTATTTACTGACGGCTCTTCTTAATATAAAAGGAGTCGGGATGGGAATTATTTTAATATCACCTACGGGTGAAAAGATACGACAAGCCATTAAATGTTAACCCATAACTAACAATGAAGCAGAGTATGAAGATGTCATTGCAAGGCTTGAACTGGCACGAGAATCCTCAATTGAGCAAATCGTGATCAAAAGTGACTCTCACTAGTGGTAAACCAAATGTTGGGGACTTATACTGCTAAAGAGGCTCGGATGCAACAATATCTGGAAAAGGCACGAGACCTAGCAAGGCAATTCCAGTCATGGAAAGTTGTGCAAATATCCAGGGAGAAAAATGCAGAAGCGGATGCATTGGCTAATCTCGCAGCAGTTACCGACGTAACAAATAAAGACAATGCAATTGTCATACATCTATCATTCCGCAATCGACCAGGACAAAAATGAGGTAACATTTAAAAATTTAACCTGGGATTGGAGAAACGAAGTTGTAATTTTTTTGCAGAAAGGTACCGTACCTGAAGATAAAAAAGCATCTCAAACACTTCGCCGGAAAGCTGCACGATACTGCCTAATTCGTGAAACTTTATACCGTAAAATGTTTGGAGGTCCCCTAGCAAAATGCCTTGGACATAATCAAACGGAGTATGTAATGAAGGAAGTGCACGAAGGACACTGCGGGAACCATGCAGGATCAAGATACTTAGTTAAAACCCTAATCAGAGTAGGGTATTATTTGCCTAAAATGGAGGAAGATGTTGAGAACTTCGTAGCCAAATGCGACAAATGTCAGCGATATGCTAACAATATGCACCGGCCAGCAGAATTACTCAACCTAGTGGTGTCACCGTGACCATTCATGAAATGGGGCATGGATATAGTGGGACCCCTTCCCCATGTTAAAGGAACGGTACGGTTCTTACTCGTATTAACAGATTATTTCATAAAATGGGTAGAGGAAGACGCTTTTAAACAGATGCGAGAAAAATAAGTGAAAATCTTCATATGGCAACACATAATATGCCGCTTTGGAATACCAAAGGAGATCGTATGTGACAATGGCCCACAATTAATAGGCTCACAAGTCACAGAATTCTTCAAAATCTAGCAAATCAAACGAATCACTTCATCACTGTATCACCCTGTGGCTAATGGGAAAGTCGAATGAACAAACAAAGTCATCGTCAATAACTTAAAGAAATGGTTAGAAAAAGCCAAGGGAAACTGACCTGATGAGCTACCGGCAGTATTATGGGCCTACAGAACTATTGCAAAAACAGCCACGGGAGAACTCCATTCGCGCTTGTTTATGGTACAGAAGCTTTAATACCGGTAGAAATCGATGAACCAAGCATGAGGTTCGTCACAGTAACGGAAGAAACAAACAACGACGAGTTGAAAATAAATTTGGATTTGCTCGAGCAAAGGAGGGAAGTCGCACTTATACGTATGGCAGCTCAAAAACAAATTATAGAGCAATATTACAAAAGAAAATATGTCAATACCAAATCTGTTGTAAGAAAAAATAGTTATATAGAGTTATGGACGATACACAAACACGTGTAAAATGTTGCGAAAGTTCAAAATAATACAAAGACTTTATTCAAAACATTGTCAAAGAAAAACATTTGAAATTTCTATCTCTCTTTTGTATATTTACAGCATTATGAAGTTGAGACATCTTCTTCATTAAGCGTCAATCAAAAAAGGGCCCTCTTTTATAAATCATGCCTATTTACGAAAAGGTACAAAAAATCTAAGCATTATTTAATGCAAAGTCAAAAACCAAGAGGTAAACCAAAAACCTCGAAAATAAAGCATGCAAAGACTTAAGAGTGAAACAAAAACTCACAGAAATCAAAAGTCATGCTAATATTTATATTAATATATTACGGCCAAAAACTAAGTGTTAACTTAGTCTAAGCCAGCTTTGTTTATACATAGGTTTCCCCTAAGTTGTCAGTTGGGAACTTACAAAGGATCAAACTTTACCCCCAATGGGACCGAGGGTAACCACCAATGGTTGCAAATAAAAAAAAGGGAGAACCAAGTTCCATAAAATCTTTTTTAGATGGGGGGAATGTCTTTGCTGGCAGGAGGAGCGGCTTGAGATGGCGAGACACGAGCAGCAGGGACCTCAACCTTAGGTGAAGAGAAATTCTGAATCTGCTGAGACTTATCAATCGTCTCTTTGGTTTTAGCAATTTCGACTTCCAAATCAAAACCTTCTTGGCCTATTTCCGTCAATATGTCAAGACGGGAATTCAGATAAGCTCAGCTAACATCGACGGCTGCTTTATCTTCAAGAGCATCGTATTCCTTCTCCCATTGTTCAGCTTCAGCTCTTAGCTCTTCTCTCTCAGCCACGTCAGCATCATGGGAAGCTTGTAAAGGAGAAAGAGACCTTTCCAGAAACTGGACCTTCTCTGAAGAAATACATAGGTCATCTTGGGTTTGGGTGAGCAGTTGAACAAGTTCACCAAAATATGCCTCCTTCTGGTCCAATAAGGCCTTCAGGCTACTAATCTCTTCGGTGGCACGGGAAAGCTACTCTGCAAAGTAAGACTCCAAGATATTTTTGTCCTTGCCTGCCTGGTTAGAAGACGCCTTCTCTATGGCCAATTCCGTTGCAACAACTCTAATCCGTTGCTCCAAGGTACACTTTTCCTCTTCCATTGCCTCCATGTCAAGCTGTAAACTCTTGTACTGCTCCTTCCAATTGTTAGCCTCGGTTTGGAAGTCATTCGCTGATTGCTCAACTTGAACGATTTTCTTCATTAACTCTGTACCTATAAGGTTGATCTACATAAAAAGATAAATTAGATACTAAAAGAATATATAAGTACATATGAAGGAAGATCAAGTTTTCCCTTTAAAGACGAGTGCACAATCTCGTTCATCCAAGTCAAGGAGCTATGGCTTTCTAGCTTAGACTTCTCAGATGGGCCTATCAATGGCTTTAACCATACATCAGCCTGGCTCGACTTTTTCAAGAAGCTGCCCACCGCAAGAACCTCTATTGTAACTTGCTTCATCAGCCCCCTGCTAGAAGACCCTACTTCAACAGCAGAAGGCACGGAAGCAGGGGCAGGTGTAGGAGCTACGGGTGAAGCAGGTTGGGGAGCAGGAACAGCCATGGGAGCAGAAACAACAATGGGAGCAGAAATAACAATGGGAACAGAAGGAGAGAAAACAGCAAGAGAGGCTTCATCAGAGACGGTACCAAAACCTTGTTGGAACAGGTGATCAACGGACTCACAAACAGGAGAAGGAGTTGCATCTTCGGAAGCGGAAAGTTCTGACTTAGGCACGAGAGGATCAACAACGGGTGCAGACTCATCGTCGGAGACCACTCTCCTCCTACGTGACTTATGGACCAGCGAACCCTCCTCGTCCTCTTCATCCTCTAAGGTCTTGGACCCACTCGACTTCCTTTTCGATGAGGAGGAGCCAACAATGATCTCTTGAGCCTTATCCAGGGACAACTTTGAAGCAGACACATCCGCAGCAGAAATTCCACGAGCAGGAAACCCTACAAAATAAAAAGGGCTCAGATAAAGCTCAAAAAGGGAGGAAGTAAAAACAAAAAAATTCACTTATCGTGGGTCTTCACTTCCCATCCAAACCTCAAAGAGAGGTATTTCCACGAACATTCTTCTAAAGGAGCAATTGATAAAAAACTTTCTACCCGATCACGAAAACCGGAGACATTCTCGACGGTTCCCATGGTTGCTACAAAAGGAAAAGAAATTGTCACGGTACTGATAATTTAGTGAAAACAAAATAAAAGGAGAGTGAGAAAAACTATACTCACGTGCAAGATTCCACTTCCCAGGGAAGGGGGGATTTTCTTCCCCTACTAAACCTGCAGTATGGATAGCAACATACCGGACATACCACCCTCTATCCTTGTCATCATCTGGAGTAACTAACACCCTTTTACTCCTAGCCGCGAGAGTAAACACTCCTTGGCGGAACAACATCAAAGAATAAAGGTGAAAAGGATGATGAAAAGTAAAGGGTACGGAAGCTAGATTGGCCAAATACCTAAGGCACACGACTACTCGCCAGACAAGAGGACCGACTTGTCCCAAACAAACTTTGAAGAATCGACAAAAATCAATGATAACAGGGTCGATGGGAGTCTTGAATCCTAATGTGAAGAGATAAGTATAGACAAAAGAATACCCAGTCCTGTAAGAGGTAATCCTTTGGTTATCGTTAGGAACAACAACAGGAAAATCAGGCTTCCAATGACAATCCTTGCGTACAAGAGATACTAAGCCCTCTGTTATTTGGGTAGGATAACGGTCAGCACTGTCCTGAGATGACATTGAAGAAATCTTCTCACTCATAGCCTGACTATCCTTGGCAAAAGAAAACTCCGCAGGAACAATCTCATCGACCCTCGGCTCACGAAGTAGTTCATTATGTTCTCTACTCTTTGATGAAGATCTAGAAGCCCTAGCCCTCAATGAAGATGAAGGGATATCAGACCTCGAATAAGGAGGGGGAGAAGAATAAGAAGAAAAACCCCTGGAAGGAGTAGAATCTAAGCTCCTAATCCTATTGCCTCTTCTACTCTATGTTGGAGCAGAAGATGGAGTCAATTCATCTATAATAATGACTTTTCTAATTGTTGGTTTCAAGAAGACATATTTACGAAGATGAAGTATTTACAAGTAAAGAAAGGAAAAGGGGTATTTATACTTGAAGACGACCATCAAAAAATGGAAAAAACTATGATGTGAAAGTCATAATTGAAGTTGTCACTTCGTGACTGATGCAACCGCAAAAAGCCCTAAAAGGCGCTGAATAATTGCAGAACCAATCCGGGAACATCATGTGGCACGGGCATTAAATGTAAGTGACAAGCGATGCATACATTCAGAGACGGGTGCAATGGTACGAGTGAAGCGGCGGAAAAATATTCCCGCCATAAATGAGTATCCACCTACCAAATATTAATCGATAAATAAATGGTAAGTGGGGGGACTATCTGTATTGGTAAAAATGAGCTTCAGCCGTATAATAATTATGATGACTCAGCAATCTATGTGGAGCAATGACAACATGACAACTGGACGAGGCTTTGTGAAGAGGTACGAGATAAAGAGGGACGGAACAGCGTACCCACGGGGTAATCAGATACGAGAATCTCAACCTAATTGAGAAGATGAAGAGACACGGTCAGGATGAATCAAGGTAGAATAAAGGGCGAATTCGGGGATCTTCAATTAATGAGCCAAACGTTATATAATCTTCACGCAACAGTTACGATTAATTATTGTAACGTTACATTAATGCCATTATTAGTCATTAATGCTCAATCACCGAAAAGAGTAGACGTTATATTAAGAAATTTCCTATAAAAGGGAGTAAAATATAACTTGTAAAGACACGTTCGAACCACTATTGAAATATACTTACTTTTTACGCATCTCTATTGCTTTCTATTTACGAATTTACTTACAATTATTTCCATATTCTCTTGGTTATCAGAAACTCGTGTTCTTCTTAAAACAGTTTTTGCAGAGAATCTAATTCTTTGGTTAAACATTGTCATGATGTACCGAGGTGAAAATCGAGGACTCAAATTGTTTATTTTCATTACTCTCCAAAAATAAGGGGACTATCTGTATGCGGTCAAAATCGGGCGTCGAGACTGGGGCGGCAGGCCAAGGTTCGACCCCAAGTTATATTGGGTCGTGACATGAAGATAAATTGCCAAGATCGTGATTCAGGGACCGATTCGAGACTAGCTGAGATCGAGACCAAGTGGGATAGAGATCGAGCAAGATCGAAAGAAGCTTGCTGAGTCGAATAACAGAAAGCCGAGATATCCGTGATCTGGCAAGGATCATGGCGAAAATCTCGGCACGTATCAAGACAAGACCGGTTAATTAGCCAATCATGAGATTTCCTTCTCTATTTAGTATTGTACCATGAGTAGAATTTATATAAAGGGGATTCTAATCATTTTGTAATCCTCACATTCACGCAGAACAAAGCAATATAATATATTTTCTCTCTTAAAGCGCTCATACTTTGTAGTTCAGTTCATATTTTTCAATATCATACTAATTTGGTTCGAGGGCGACATAGCTCGAGGGCCAAAGATGAGCATTATATTGGTTTGCTTTATTTCTATTTATAGTCAATTTCTAATATAATTTTCATATTTTTCAATTTGTGCCAAGTGAAATCACATATCCTTAAAGCCATTTATACATTTAATTGTTATCCGATTTTAAGGGTAAATAGAACGCTTTTTCACATTTGAAAAAAAGAATTCAAAATACAGAATTTAACAGCGTGGTTATATACTGTCCAGTTAAATACTCCCTTGAATTGTAATAGGTGATTAAGCGTGGCAATTAATGTCTTATTATATCACTATATAGGCATAAGCATTCTCAATATTCTTTTATTATATGTAAATTTCTTGTTTTTTCAGTTAACATAAGTCTCTTTTTTTTTTCGGTTTGGCTACACACCATATTGATCAAACCTAATCCATTAAACAGTACTAGAGTTTGCATTGCACTTTATTAATGCATATATATACAACAACAATTGCTATATATTTATCCAAACAAGTTTGACCGGCTATATGTATCTTTACTGATCATAATTATTCATTTTAAATTCTCAATCTGCTTTATTAATGCATATAAATATGATTATGTCAGTAAAAAGAAAGTTAGTAAAAGATTTTCAATTTGGAGCTTATAATAATATTGGGCTTAAGTAGTTGGGACAACTAATAGTCGCGAAACAAATAGGTTGCATGCATTTACTAGTTTTATTGTGTGTAATCTAGTAATTGGATTGCTTAGGGACCTATAAATCTTTTTTGGTCACAGTTGCTTTAGACTCCTTGATTATCCTCTCTTATATTCAATGCGCAACCAGGGAAAAAAAGATTGGTAGGATTTGGGGTTCTCTTAGCAATTCAATTACTTTGTTACACATTGAAAAAGTAATACTAAATCAAATATTTTGGATTTGTTCTTTTAACTAAGCGCAAAATTAAAATAAGCCCCAAATTGAATATCCTTGACGAAATTTCTTTTTTACATACATAATTCTATTTATATGCATTAATAAAACGCAATTCAAATTTTAATGTTCAAAGGATTGAGTTTGATCAACATGTGACAGTTAAACCGGAAAGCACAATACTTCTCTTACCTGCTTTCCCAGCCCATCAATGTGACAAATGAAAACAAGAGGGATGCATCTAATTGAAGAATATAGTGACATATTGAGAAGATATATGTTTATATATAGTTCACACATTAATTTTGGACACCCGAAAAGGTATATATGTAATCTGCAATTAACAACAATTCTAATACATAAGACATTAGGCGATAATGAAAACTGAAATAAAATCCAATTATAGTCAATTTGACAAATTAAAAAAGTGCAGTTAACATGTGTTGATTTTATATAAGTTCCATCGTTACTAGATTGTGTTGTTGATTAGTAGCCTTTGCACATAAGATATCAGTACGGCACATAACATATGGCTTATTTTCTTTTCGTCATAACATATGACTCAAAAAAACATATATTTTTATGAAACAAGGGGTAAAAATGTAATTTCACTCAGTCCAAACGAAATACTCAACGTCTCAACCGCAAGAAAAACCGGTTAGTGGACCGCCAACCCATAACTGAATTAGAATTAAGGGAAAACTACCATATATACCTACCTAATCAAAAGTAATTACCCCTAATTATCTATTTTAAAAGTAATTACATCAAATACCTATTCTACTGCAACTAATAACCGCCCAACCTAATACATAATTAGCTTTTCTTTTTTTATCTCCTTATCAATTCTTAATGTTGTTNAAAAAGATAATGAAAACAGTAAATGAAATTGGATTATGAAGATAAAAAAAATATAAAGAAAGAAATTAAATGAAATTAAAAAAGGAAAAAAGGAAAACAATAAGAAGAAAACGAGAAAAAAGAAAAGAAGAAAAGAAAGAAAAAAAGGAAAAAAGAAAGAAAGAAAAGAAGCATAGAAATAAAAAAGAATTAGAGAAAAAAGAAAAAAATNAGAGATAGCATTATCACATAAAAATAATGGATGTAATTTCAAATTTGGGAAAAACAATTGAAACTCCATATGAATGAGTTCAAAAAACCATATCTGATTTTTATAGTGTTTTACAATTGAAATTTGTTGTTGTTTTCTTGGATGTGTAGATTGTACCTTTGATGCTGGTTTTTGGAGATTTATTATACAAAAATTTAAACCCACCATTGAAGGACCTTGAAGCTCGAAACTCATAACTTGGTATGTTTGAGCTTTTAATTGTTTTGATCCGAATCCTACATGGGTTTGTTTGGAAAGTTGGTTGGAGGTTGTAGCTAAAGGTTTAGTCAATTTGGTGGAGATTTTGTAGTAGATTTGAGAAATTTAAGTTGAATTACAGTTGAACCTGAGAAGAAGACGAATTTCTATTGTATACCCAAATAGTATACAAATATACCATTTTGGTATACAATTCATTCCAACTATATACCCTATTAGTATAGCTATATACTATATTGGTATCATATGCTAGTTGAATCATTTTTTGGTTGTATTAGCCGCATTAATTGGTACCATATTTGATTTTCTTTTAATAATAGTAATATAGTACAATATCTTGAAATACTTTATTATATCAATATGTGGTACACTATTTTTTATATCCATCGTTATGCATGTGCGTTATGTAATAGTAGTATAGTCATACAGTTGCCGGGAATTAACTAGCAAAATTGTATACCATGTTGGTATAGTTATATGCCATNTGGAAAGTTGGTTGGAGGTTGTAGCTAAAGGTTTAGTCAATTTGGTGGAGATTTTGTAGTAGATTTGAGAAATTTAAGTTGAATTACAGTTGAACCTGAGAAGAAGACGAATTTCTATTGTATACCCAAATAGTATACAAATATACCATTTTGGTATACAATTTATTCCAACTATATACCCTATTAGTATAGCTATATACTATATTGGTATCATATGCTAGTTGAATCATTTTTTAGTTGTATTAGCCGCATTAATTGGTACCATTTGATTTTCTTTTAATAATAGTAATATAGTACAATATCTTAAAATACATTATTATATCAATATGTGGTACACTATTTTTTATATCCATCGTTATGCATGTGCGTTATGTAATAGTAGTATAGTCATACAGTTGCCGGGAATTAACTAGCAAAATTGTATACCATGTTGGTATAGTTATATGCCATATTGGTATCATATGGTAGTTTGAACATTGTTTTGGTTGTGTTAGCTGCATTTTAAGTGCATTCTATTATGAAATTATTTATATGAACATGATTTGCAGTGCTGGAATTCTTGTATGGCGATGGACATAAATTATGTGTATTATGTAATAGTTTTTATTTTATAGGCAATTGTTGAAACGACCCCATACAACTATATACCCTTGTTAGTATACGGAATGAGCAAGTTATTTTGCGAATATTTAGCTTGCACTANGAAAATAAGAAAGAAAAAAAAATAAAAGGTATATTATACTAGTTATATTTTAAAAAAGATGAACAATTATTTGCTATATCAGTTATTTTTTCTTATTGTATAAAAAATAATAAAAAAAGATAATGAAAACAGTAAATGAAATTGGATTATGAAGATAAAAAAAATATAAAGAAAGAAATTAAATGAAATTAAAAAAGGAAAAAAGGAAAACAATAAGAAGAAAACGAGAAAAAAGAAAAGAAGAAAAGAAAGAAAAAAAGGAAAAAAGAAAGAAAGAAAAGAAGCATAGAAATAAAAAAGAATTAGAGAAAAAAGAAAAAAATCCCACAAAAGCTACTATAGGTAGGAGATGTAATTAGTTTGATAGGTAGGAAAATAAATGGATAGACAAAAATAAATAATTCTCCTAGAATTAAGTCGGTATTTCTCTTCCTTAACACAGCCCAATTCGTCCCTTCCGCGTATAAATAAAATCCTCTCTCTTTTATTTTATTCTTGTCTTTCTTTTCTTTACAACAAAAAGTTGATAAAAAGCTTCCAATTCTGAGGTAAGATATTTCTACTTTTTCTCCCTCTTTCTTAGCTTCCCTTTCCTCAGCTTCTTTTTAAGTAATTTCTTTCTTTTGTGTCTTCCATAAAATATGGCAGATAACACTAATCTTAGAGCTTAAGTTTCTCCAATTATTTATCTAAATTCACTCTTCTATATAATTTCTTTTATTTGTCTTAAGATGGAGCTGCAACTTAGAGAAGAAGAGCAAGTTTCCATGACAATAGAGAATCCAGAAATGTTACTTTCTTCCGATTCTGAAGCCGAATATTCTAGTCCAAGATTGGAGCATAACTTCAGGTTAGAACGAGTCCAGAATTTAAAATTTAATAAGTTCCAAGCTTTCCATTCCGAGTTCAAAATATTGTTATTAATCACTGCTTCAGGCTGTTCAAGACAAATGGGATGATAAAATTAGAGGAAAAAGGCAAAGAATATGGTTTAATCAAGGCAGGGTTTATTACTTGTATGGGGCCATTGGCAAAAGATGTTAAAGTTGTAGCCATACACAAAAATTCATGTTCCACTCTATTAGGGCAAGCAAGATTGGAAGCTTTTCGCATATTCTCTGAAGCAGTGAGGGAAAAATGTAATGGAAATGCCAATATCAGATATGCTTGGTTTGGTTCTTCCAAAGAGGAAATTTGTAGCATTATTTCTCATGGATTTTCTACAACTACAGAACCAAAATCTGGAGAATGTTTTGGCATTGGTGTTTATCTTTATCCAGCAAATATCGATGGGTAAGCATAAAACAATACTTTCTCCTGTCCAAAATAAGTGATTTTTCCAGATTTCAAGCTAAAAAGCATGTTTAACGACCGAAAATTATGCCGTCGCTAAAGATTCTTTAACGACCGGATTATAAATCGGTCGTTAACTTTTAACGACTTCCGGTCGTTAATAACTTATAACGACCGGAATTAGACTTTTAACGACCAGATTTTCTCTCGCTAAAGCCCCATTTTCTTGTAGTGAAGAATGAATTAATTATTTTTTTTTACATTGCTCTTACAATAAATAATGTTTGAGTATGTGTTAGGAGTGTTTATATGAAATAGTAAAAGTTAATATGATCAATTTTATTGCTAATTAATGTTAAAAGGTGAATTTCTTAATATATGTAAAAATATCCAAAAAATTACTTATTTCGGACGGGAGGGAGTACTCTCTTGTTCCAGTTTGTGACACTTTATTTATTTATTTATTTTACGGAAAAGATTTAAATATGTCTTGTAATATACGAAATTAAGCATATTTACCTTTCGCTCATACTTTAGCCCGTAACGAACTTATTTATTTATTTTGGGTTGCAGGGTATTATCAGCAGTGGAAGATGAGAATGGATTAAGGCATATGTTACTTTGCCGAGTAATCTTGGGGAACACGGAAGTGATTGCGGCTGGCTCCAGACAATCTCAGCCAACTTCTGAAGACTTTGACTCGGGGGTTGATAATATTGTCCCTCCTACAAGATACACTATTTGGGGTTCCTACATGAATTCTCATATTTTCCCCAACTTTCTAGTCAGTTTCAGCTGTCCTAATTACTTATTAGGTAACCACTCCATGATTTATATACTTTGTTCACAAATCATGTTTAATATATATTATTTTTGTATATCGGTATGAAAAATTTCATTAGTCCGACTAATTTTGAATACGTGTCAAGTAAGACTCAAAAAAATTTATTCTCAAGTTTTGAACCAAACAAACCCTTGTTGGTTTCGAGGATGGTTATCCATACGGATGACCTGGGATCGATCCCCCTCAATGACTTCTGGGTAGAGTCTATCGCACAATCTTGCCTAGTGCGGTTTACATCTCATGTGTGGTGTGCAGGCTATTACACAGGGGGTTCACTCAGTACGCACAAAATGCTCACCACAGAGTGCTCTTCCGAAAGACAGAGGTTGTGGCGGAGGTTGTAGCGGCTGCGAATTTCCCCTCTTGCCCAAAAAAAAGAAGCTTTGAACCCAAACTTTAATTATATTCAAGAATGTTATGTTATTTTCATAGGTAATTCTTCAAAAATCAACAAGGTTCCACTGAAGGGCACTCCTCGTATAAAGTTTCCCGATTTATTACGTACGCTTTCCAAATTTTTACATCCTTCAAGAATGGGTTTGATCTCAAAATACTATGAAGATTTTCAGGTAATCCTTTTCTTTTGTTGCAAGTATGAAGTTTATTCTTATTGTGTTCATAAATAATTAATAATTGTCGATAACGTCATCTCTTTTTAAAAAAATGTATAGAGAAATAAGATTACAAAATTGGTACTCGTTCGGAAGCTGAGGCAAATAGCTGGAGATACGACATTAAGAGCTGTGATGAAATTGTATCCACACAAGGTACACCTTTAATACCGACCTTACTTTTAAACAACTTGGTCCAATTACACAAGTCCTTGGGTTTTTAAACAAACCCTTTAAATTATTTATCTTATATTTGGAAAGATAATATCGAGATGGTTATTTTTATTTGGCCTTCTTAATTTTATCTTTTATAAAAACTACCAATATATATATATATATATTAATTTGTGTTCAATATTGTTCAGTAGGATATCGGAAACAAGAGCTTGTTGCTTCGCTGCAAAGAAATGTGATTAGCTAGCTACCATGTTGTCCCATGAAAAGATTTTCCATTTTTTCTAATTACAAGTCTTTACATATTTGTAATGTGTATACATATTTGGACAACAAAATTATATACCCCTTGCCCCAAATTCATACGAAATGAACTTCTCTCCTTTTCTTTTTAATTTCTTGTTTCTTATTTTTAACTCTATGTGCAAAGATGGGAATCACAATTTGTTTATTGATTGAATCCTATTACTCTTTTACGCCAAATCGCCAGCGTCCTCCAATCAATCGAGTTTTAGTAGATAAAACTTGACTAAAAATTAAAGGCCAATGGGGTGGAAAAAACAGATTGTGGAGTAAAAATGATATTTACCAGATAAACAGGAGCTTTTATGTTCATTCGATGAAATGATTTTTAAACAGAAATGAGACAGTTAATTTAAAAAAAAATCTAGTTGAAAAAAATGAAGTGATTCCAAATTTCCAATATATTAATAGATAACACATTTTATGTTCATTGACGTCTTTAAATTAAAAAATTAAGGGATGTGATTAGATGAATTAGATTTCTCAATTCTTAATTTCTAATGGGAAGCATTGTCGCAAAATTGTCAAGTCAGTGGGTACCAATGATAAAAAGATATGACTCCCCGTATTGTAACAAATATGTCACATAAAATGGCGGAACTATTTTGTGGTAGCGAATGAAAATATAGCATAAAGATTCATTCATCTATTTGTATGATTCAAACCTAAGGAAAAATCTGTGAACATAACGAGGCCTATATACTAACCCCGCCAAGAGGGGTTGCTCATATGGTCGGGTCCCCGTCTACAACTTCAGAATTATGGATTCCAATCATCAGAGAAGCAATAACTCCAATAAAAAAGAAATCAAAAGGGGAGGGGTATAAATAAATTTATAAAAAAAATCGCCGCTAAAGTTAAAGATGTTTTAGTAGGAGAAAGATACAACTTAGTGCGAAGAAGAAATAGGGAAACAACTTCAACCTTGCAATAACAAAAAGTTCAATAAACACATCACCAAAAAAACTGTTTCTAACCAAATGTTTGCAGATTACCCAAGGTTAAAATTATTGAAATCTAACACAAGCTACTAGTAGTACCTTCCTCTCTTCTTTTTAAGCCCGTAATCCCTAAAAAGGAGAAAAAAGACACAAGAAAATAAGTATCCAGTAATAATGTTAAAGAAGCAAATTAGAATAGCCTACACTTGAATAACCACACCTCAGGAAACAGTTCAGTGTCAAGTTGCATGCCGAGGTCGGCAAGAAGCTCTGAATCACCATACTCTTTTCCTCTGAATATTAATTAACCTCTGTTTACGAAATCGAATTCCCTCCTTTTCATAAATGGCAGCCTTTGTGTGATCATGGTCCACTGTTATTATTGTGAGATACACATATGGCAAGCTATGTACAACTGGCTGCCAACTTGGATGCCAACATGGATGGTTTAAGTTAGTTGTAAGAAGTAGTTAGGAGGTTAATCATGTAGTTAGTCGTTTAGGATATTTATATATATATACTCATTAGTGGCAATGAAACAGTGGCATTTTCACTTTCTTCTTCTGCAATTCACTTTCTCCTCTTTCTCTTCAGAACATTCTAGAGGAGTTGCAGGTTGAGGAGTGTGAAGTAATGACACATGATCAACCTACAAGGTCGTTTGGTTGGAATACGATTTATACTGGTATAAGTTATGCCGGTATAAGTTATATTGGGATTGTTGTTTATTCATTGTTTGGTATGTTGTATTAAAAATGACAATTGCATAATTTCTAAGAAGGTATAAGTTATACCGGTGCTAATTACCCCACCTTCTATAAGGTATAAGTTATCCCAGTGTTAAAATTAACACCAGGATAAGTTATACCTGGTTTGCTAACCAAACAGGGTATTAAAGTGGTATTAAATTTTTATACCACCCTTATACCTTCTTATACCTCATACCAAACGGCCCCTAAGAGGTCTGCTAGAACAAGCAAACAACCTATTTGGATGAAGGACTATGTAGTTCAAAGTGGCAAAACAAGGAACAAACATCCCATTTCCAATCACCTGTCTTATGACAAGGTTACACCAACTTATCAAAGTTACCTTCTCCACCTTAATTGAGCCTTAGACCTTTAAGGAAGCAGTTAAGGATAAAAGATGGGTAGAAGCCATGAAGCAAGAACTTAAAGCCCTGGAAGAAAACAAGACCTGGGAGTTGTCACGATCCGGAATGTCACCTTCGGGTCATGACTGCGTCTAACGTTGAACCCGCTAGACAAGCCAACGTACACAATTTCATTTACGTCCTAACATTAAAATACAGAAATAAGTAAAGCATCTAATATTCTTTCTTTTTTTCAAATGCGGAAGCAGATAATTTCTGAAATAACATAACACACCAATAATACGAATCTTTTACAATAGCCCAGAACCTGGAGTTACTAACTCACGAACTGACTAAGAAGTTACTAAATATAAAGTCTGAAGAAATAATACATATTGTCTTAGAACTACAAAAAAATAAGACAGAATAGAAAGATAAGGATAGAGGAGACGCCAAGACCCACGAACGTCTGCGGGTCTACCTTGTAATCTCCAAAGTGGACTGAAGGATGTTCCATCAATCAGTGTCCACCGGGTCCGGCAGCGGGATCTACACAACATAGAGAAGTGAAGGTGTAGCATCAGTACAACCGACCCTATGTACAGAGCAAGTGTCGAGCCTAACCCCGGCCGAAGTAGTGGCGATGCTACACACAACGACGATAATCTACCTGTACATTTCTACCAAAAATATAGCAAGGAAAAACAATTATTTAACAGATAAGCAAGGGATACAGGGACAAGTAAGGGGCAACAAGTAATCAGCAAAATGAGATGTTGAATACAACAAATAAACAGATAAATGAATGGCACGGCATCACCCTTCGTGATTTACTCTCGTCCTCACTATGCAACAGGTAAATATATATGAAATGTTTGCAATAATAAATGAAATGAATGGCACGGCATCACCCTTCGTGCTTTAATCTCTTCCTTACTGTGCAATAATAAATGAAGGAATGATATGAATGAATGGCACGGCATCACCCTTCGTGCTTTACTCTCTTCCTCACATTGCGATGAATAAATAATGAATGGTATGAATGAATGGCACGACATCACCCTTCGTGCTTTACTATCTTCCTCACATTGCGATAAACAAATAATGAATGGTATGAATGAATTGCACAACATCACTCTTCGTGCTTTACTCTCTTCCTCACATTGCGATAAATAAATAATGAATGGTATGAATGAATGGCACGGCATCACCCTTCATGCTTTACTCTCTTCCTCACATTGCGATAAATAAATAATGAATGATATGAATGAATGACACGGCATCACCTTCGTGCTTTACTCTCTTCCTCACCCAAGTAATATCAACAACAATTCACAAACTTGGCAAGGAAATCAATTACCGGAATTCAATTCACAACCACCGACACGGGGTATAACAACCAAAGTCAAACACATTTGCCCGGCAAGGGTCTCAGCTATAACCAATTCCTTACGAGGACATAACTTCCAAAAGAACTACTTCATATCACGATATTTATTGAAGCAATAACAAGGAACTAAGCAAAACGGACTCACGGGCATACTTTGACACACAATGCATAGGTACTCGTCACCTTACCTATGCATTGAACATGATGACCACATAACACAAAGGGCACAATACCTATTCCCTCACCAAAGTTAGGCAAGACACTTACCTCGATCCAGAAATGCAATCAAGCCTCTAATACCGCCTTTCCTTTAGAATCCGACTCCAAAACGATAATACCTAGGCATAATTAACTCAATAATATCAATAATGACTCATTAACACAGTCCCATAGCCTAATTATACAATTCCTAGCATTCTTCCAAAAATACCAAAATTCGACCCCGGGCCCGCTTGGTCCAAACACGAGGCTCGGACCAAAACCCGATCACCCATACCCCTACGAGTTAGAATATATAATTTGTTTTGAAATTCGACCCCAAATTGGGGTTGAATTACCCAAAATTTCCAAAAACCTAACTCTACCCAAACCCCCTAATTTCTACTTTGATTTTAGGATTTTAGGCCTAGATTCTAGTGTTTATTGAAGAAAAGTGGAAGAAATTGGTGGCCCAAGAGGATATGGAGGAGGAATTGGCTTGGAGGTCTTCAATGGGGGTTGGAGAAGAAGAATGAAGTGAAAAATTATGAAATCCCGTAAGTGTATTCTGTTTTGGGGCTTTTTAAAACAATTGGGCGAAAATGTTCAGCGATCGCGGAGTTAGCTGGGTTTCACTCTCTGCAATTGCGGAGAGAAGATTGCGATCGCGGAGAAGTTGGACTGCACTCTCTGCGATCGCGGAGAAGTTGGACTGCACTCTCTGCGATCGCGGAGAGAATAATGCGATCGCAGAGCATCAGGATCTCCTAAACTGCGATCGCAACCCACCAATGCGATCGCCTAAGGCATCAGACCCCTCCCCCACTCTCAACTCTATGCGATCGCAAATGCGATCGCATAGACTAAGCTACCATACACCAGAAAATCAACCAAAACACCAGAGTTTTCCCACTTTTTACACCCCGTTAGCTACCCGAAACTCACTCGAGCCCTCGGGTCTCAATACCAAAAACACACACAACTCTCAAATCATCCTATGGACTTATTCACGCTTTCGAATCGCCAAAATATCATCAAAATCAATGGATTAAACCCCAAAACTCATAGAATTTTTCTTAAAATTTCATAAGGCTTAATTATTCCAATTTTGATCTGAATCACGTCATTTCAAGTTCGTTTTACACCAAATTTCACATATACGTCACATAAAATATATTAAACCTGTTGCGGGCTCCAGAACCATAATACGAGCCCGGTATCACAGATTTCAAATCAAATTTCATTTTCAAAAGTCCTTATTATTTCCAGAAAACAATTTTCTTTAAAAATTCATTTCTCGGGCTTGGGACCTCGGAATTCTATTCCGGGCATACGCCCAAGTCCCATATTTTCCTACGGACCATCTGGGACCGTCAAATCACGGGTCTGGGTCCGTTTACCAAAAATGTTGACCAAAGTCAATTGTATTCAATTAATTAATACAAATTCAACTTATTATCAAGTTTTTCACATAAGGCTTCCCAGCTACGCGCCCGGACTGCGCACGCACATCGAGGTGAGATTAACGGAGGCTTTCGAGGCCTCGGAACACAAATTTAGCTAGATATACACAGGATGACCTTTTGGGTCATCATAATCTCCACCTCTAAAACAAACGTTCGTCCTCGAACGGACATAGAAATGTACATGAGTCTGGGAAAAGGTGGGGATAACGACTCCTCATATCGGACTCGGACTCCCAAGTAGCTGCCTCGACAGGCTTACCTCTCCATTGAACACGAACCGAAGGATAACTCTTCGATCTCAACTGACGAACCTGCCTAGCTAATATGGCTACCGGCTCCTCCTCATAAGTCAGATCCTTGTCCAACTGGACACCGCTGAAGTCAAGAACATGAGATGGATCTGCAATATACCTCCGGAGCATAGATACATGAAACACTGGATGCACGACTAATAAATGCGATGGCAATGCAAGTCTGTAGGCCACCTCTCCCACCTTTTCCAAAATCTCGAATGGACCAATGTACCTAGGGCTCAACTTTCCCTTCTTCCCGAACCTCACACGGCCTTCATAGGCGACACTCTAAGAAACACCTGATCACCCACCATGAAAGCCAAATCTTGAACTCGGCGATCCGCATAACTCTTTTGCCTAGACTGAGCTGTACGAAGTGTATCCTGAATAATTGTCACCTTGTCCAGGGCATCCTGGACCAGCTCGGAACCCAACAATCTAGCCTCTCCCGGCTCAAACCATCCAACTGGAGACCGACACTGTCTACCATACAATGCCTCATACGGAGCCATCTGAATGCTTGACTGGTAGCTGTTGTTGTAGGCAAACTCAGCTAAAGGCAAAAACGGGTCCCATGAACAACCAAAATCAATGACACAGGCCCGCAACATATCCTCTAAGATCTGAATAGTACGCTCGGACTGTCCGTCCGTCTGAGGATGAAATGATGTGCTCAACTCAATCTGTGTGCCCAACTCTCGCTAAAATACTCTCCAGAAATGGGAGGTAAACTGGGTACCTCGGTCTGATATAATGGATATGGGCACACCATGCAACCTAACAGTCTCTCTCATGTAAATCTTTGCCAACTTCTCTGCTGAATACGACACTGATACTGGAATGAAACGCGCTGACTTGGTCAGCCTATCCACAACAACCCAAACTGCATCAACTATCCTCTGAGTCCGTGGGAGCCCACTACAAAGTCCATGGTGATGCGCTCCCACTTCCACTCAGGAAGCTGGATCTGCTGCATCAACCCACCGGGTCTCTGGTGCTCGTACTTCAGCTGCTGACAGTTCAAGCACCGAGCTACATAAGATACAATATCCTTCTTCATTCTGCGCCACCAATAATGTTGCCGCAAGTCCAGGTGCATCTTTGCGGCGCCCAGATGAATGGAATACCGGGAACTACGGGCCTCTTGAAGTATCAACTCACGAATACCCTCAATATCAGGTATACAAATGCGTCCCTGCATCCGCAGAACTCCCTCATCATCAACCGTAACCTGCTTGGCACCTCCGTGCCGGACTGAATCTCTAAGAACACATAAATGACGATCATCATACTACCTGGCCCGAATACGGTCATACAATGAAGAACGGGCCATAGTATAGGACAAAACACTGCCAGTCTCAGAAACCTCCAATCTCACAAATCGATTGGCTAGGGCCTGAACATCCAAAGCAAGAGGTCGCTCTCCAACTGATAAATAGGCAAGCCTACCCATGCTGACTGACTTCCGGCTCAAAGCATCGGCCACCACATTGGCCTTCCCCAGATGATAAAGAATGGTAATATCATAATCCTTCAGCAAATCTAACCACCTTCTCTGCCTCATGTTCAACTCCTTTTGCTTAAACAAGTATTGCAAACTCTTGTGATCAGTGAATACCTCACACGGTACCCCATACAAATAGTGCCTCCAAATCTTCAAGGCATGAACAATAGCTGCAAGCTCCAAGTCATGAACTGGATAGTTCTTCTCATGAATTCTCAACTAACGAGAAACATAAGCTATAACCTTGCCGTCCTGCATCAACACTGCGCCAAGCCCAACCCGTGAAGCATCACAATAAAGTATACGGTCCGGATCCTGAGGGCAATACTAAAACTGGTGTCGTGGTCAAGGCTGTCTTGAGCTTCTGAAAGCTCGCCTCACACTCCTCGGACCATCTGAACTGAACACCTTTCTGCGTCAACTTGGTCATCGGGGCTGCTATAGATGAAAACCCCTCCACGAACCGGCGATAATAGCCTGCTAGGCCTAAGAAGCTCCGAATCTCTGTAGCTGAAGTGAGCCTAGGCCAATCTCTAACTGCTGAAACCTTCTTCGGATCCGCCTGAATTCTCTCTGCCGACACAACGTGGCCCAAGAATGAACTCAACCAGAACTCGCACTTAGAAAACTTGGCGTACAACTGCCGATCTCTCAGAGTCTGGAGGACGACTCTGAGGTGCTGCTCATGCTCCTCTCAACTACGGGAATAAATCAAGATATCATCTATAAACACGATCACGAATGAGTCCAAATAAGTCCTGAATACCCGATTCATCAGCTTCATAAATGCAGCGGGGGAATTAGTCAACCCAAAATACATCACCAAAAACTCATAGTGCCCATAACGAGTGCGAAAAGCTGTCTTAGGGACATCAAAAGCCCTAATCCTCAGCTGATGGTAACCACATCTCAAGTCTATCTTGGAAAACACTGTAGCACCCTGAAGCTGGTCAAATAGATCATCAATCCTCGGCAAAGGATACTTGTTCTTAATGGTAACCTTATTCAACTGCCAGTAGTCAATGCACATCCTCATAGAACCATATTTCTTCTTCACGAACAACACGAGAGCACCCCAAGGAGAAACACTAGGCCTGATGAAGCCTTTATCCAACAAATCCTGTAATTGTTCCTTTAATTCCTTCAACCTGGCGGAGCCATACGATACGATGGAATTGAAATAGGCTGAGTGCCCTCAGCTACCTCAATACAGAAGTCAATATCCCTGTCGGATGGCATACCCGGCAGGTCAGCATGGAATACCTCTGGAAACTCACGAACTACGGGCACAGACTGCAGGGAAGAAACCTCGGCACTAGAATAACGAACATAGTCCAGATAGGCCAAACAACCCTTCTCGACCATGCGCCGAGCCTTCATATAAGAAATAACTCTACCAGAAGAATGGCTAGGAGTCCCCCTCCACTCCAAACGAGGTACCCCTGGAAAAGCCAAGGTCACTATCTTGTCATGACAATCCAGAATAGAATAATAGGGGGATAACCAATCCATCCCCAATATAATATCAAAGTCAACCATATCAAGAAGCAAAAGATCAACCTGAGTCTCCAGACCACCAATAACTACTAAGCAAGCACGGTAGACTCGATCCACCACTATAGAATCACCCAGCAGTATAGACACATGCACAACAGTACTCAATGAATCACGGGGCATGCTCAAATAAGGGGCAAAATATGAAGACACATAGGAGAATGTAGAACCCGGATCAAATAACACCGAAGTCTCTCGGCTGCAAACTGAAATCGTACCTCTAATAACTGCATCAGAAGCCTCAGCATCAGGACAAGCAAGAAAAGCATAACACCGGGGTTGAGCCCCTCCAACCTGCACATCTCTGGGTCTACCTGCTACGGGCTGACCTCTACCTCTCATGGCCTTTCCTCCACCTCTATGACTCTGACCTTCACCTCTAGCACCACGACCACCACCCCTAGCTGGCTGAGGGGGTGGGGGTGCACCTGCTGCGGGGACCATAAGTACCCTGATACTGAGAACTACCAGAAGCCCTGGGGCAATACCTCACAATGTGCCCATGAACACCACAAGAATAACAAGGTCTCTGTTGATGTGGATGATGACTCTGGAACTGTCCCTGACGACCCTGATAACCGCCCTGGTAGCTCTGAAGTGGCGGTGCACTGATAGGTGCTGGTGGTGCACTAATAGGAGTTGGCGATGCACAATGAGATACCTGAAGTGCTGACTGAAAGGGTCGGAGTGGATGACCCCTACTGAAATAATCCCTGCCTCCGGATGAGGCTCCACTGAATCTACCAAAGTGGCGGGGCCTCTTGTCAGCCCCCTGACCACCTCCCTGTGACAAAATCATCTCAATCCTCCTGGCCACATCGGCCGCATCCTGGAATGAAATATCGGTACCTGACTCCCTGGCCATCTGGAGTCTGATGGGCTGAGCTAAACCCTCAATAAATCTCCGCACTCTCTCACGATCAGTGGGAAGTACCATAAGTGCATGCCTGGCTAGAGTGACGAACCTGGTCTCGTACTGGGTAACAGACATAGACCCCTGCTGGAGGCGCTCAAACTGCCTCCGAAGATCCTCTCGCTGAGTAATGGGAAGAAACTTCCCCAAGAATAGCTCGGAGAACTGAGCCCAAGTAAAAGGTGCAGACCCAGCTGGTCTGGTCAAGCAATAGTCTCTCCACCAAGTCTTGGCTGTCCCAGATAACCGAAAAGTAGCAAAGTCAACTCCATTGGACTCCACTATGCCCATGTTCTGAAGAACCTCATGACAACTGTCCAAGTAATCCTGTAGACCCTCCAACGGTGCACTAGTAAAAGTAGCAGTGAATAACTTCATGAACCGATCTAGCCTCCATAGAGCATCTGCTGACATAGCTGCACCCTCGGTTGCTGGTGCCATAATACCCGGCTGAGCTACTCCAGCTGTCTGAGGTGCTGGAGTCTGAAACTGAGTAGCAACCTGCTCTGGGGTATGAATAACAGGAGTCTGGGTCCCTCCCCCAGCCTGAGATCCAGCTGGTGCAGTAGGAAGAAGACCGGCCTGAGCCACACTCTCCATGAGTCCCACTAAGCAGACTAGAGCGTCCTGAAGCACTGGGGCTGCTGCGCTAGGCTGAGCCCGGCCCCGGCCTCGGCCTCTAGCACGACCTTGTCCTCGAACTCGACCCCTCGTAGGAGCTGTGGCAGGAGTGTCGGGCTGCTGAGCGGAACCAAGGGAAGCACGCGTTCTCGCCATCTGCGAGAGAGTAATTAGAAACTCAATTAGTATTTAGAATTCAATTGGCACGATAGAGAATGAAAGATGTGAAGTTATTCCTAACTTTGCAGCCTCTGGGGGATAAGTACAGACGTCTCCGTACCGATCCCCCAAACTCTACCAAGTTGTCCGTGAGTTGTGAGACCTAAGCAACCTAGAGCTCTGATACCAACTTGTCACGACCCGGAATCCCACCTTCGGGCCATAACTGCGTCTAACGTTGAACCCGCTAGACAAGCCAACGTACACAATTTCATTTACGTACTAACATTAAAATACAGAAATAAGTAAAGCATCTAATATTCTTTTTTTTTTCAAATGTGGAAGCAGATAATTTCTGAAATAACATAACACACCAATAATACGAATCTTTTACAATAGCCCAATACCTGGAGTCACTAACTCACGAACTGACTAATAAGTTACTAAATACAAAGTCTGAAGAAATAATACATATTGTCTTAGAACTACAAAAAAATTAAGGCAGAATAGAAAGATAAGGATAGAGGAGATGCCAAGGCCCACGAACGTCTGCGAGTCTGCCTTGTAATCTCCGAAGTGGACTAACGGATTTTCCCTCAATCAGTGTCCATCAGGTCCGGCTGCGGGATCTACAAAACATAGAGAAATGCAAGTGTAGAATCAGTACAACCGACCCCAGGTACTGAGTAAGAGCCGAGCCTAACCCCGACCGAAGTAGTGGCTGGGCTAGACACGACGGCGATAATCTACCTGTACAGTTCTACCAAAAATATAGCAAGGAAGTGATAATTATTTAACAGATAAGCAAGGGATACGGGGACAAGTAAGGGGCAACAGGTAATCAACAAAATAAGATGTTGAATACAACAAATAAACAGAAAAATGAATGGCACGGCATCACCCTTCGTGCTTTACTCTCGTCCTCACTATGCAACAGGTAAATATATATGAAATGTTTGCAATAATAAATGAAATGAATGGAACGGCATCACCCTTCGTGCTTTAATCTCTTCCTCACCGTGCAATAATAAATGAAGGAATGATATGAATGAATTGCACGACATCACCCTTCGTGCTTTACTCTCGTCCTCACTATGCAACAGGTAAATATATATGAAATGTTTGCAATAATAAATGAAATGAATGGAACGGCATCACCCTTCGTGCTTTAATCTCTTCCTCACCGTGCAATAATAAATGAAGGAATGATATGAATGAATTGCACGACATCACCCTTCGTGCTTTACTCTCTTCCTCACATTGCGATGAATAAATAATGAATGGTATGAATGAATGGCACGGCATCACCCTTCGTGCTTTACTCTCTTCATCACATTGCGATAAATAAATAATGAATGGTATGAATGAATGGCACCGCATCACCCTTCGTGCTTTACTCTCTTCCTCACATTGCGATAAATAAATAATGAATGGTATGAATGAATGACACGGCATCACCCTTCGTGCTTTACTCTCTTCCCCACCCAAGTAATATCAACAACAATTCACAAACATGGCAAGATAATCAATTACCGGAATTCAATTCACAACCACCGACACGGGGAATAACAACCAAAGTCAAACACATTTGCCCGGCAAGGGTCTCAGCTATAACCAATTCCTTATGATGACATAACTTCCCAAAGAACTACTTCATATCACGATAATCATTGAGGCAATAACAAGGAACTAAGCAAAACGAACTCACAGGCATAATTTGACACACAATGCATAGGTACTCGTCACCTTACCTATGCATTGAACATGATGACCACATAACACAAAGGGCACAATACCTATTCCCTCACCAAAGTTAGGCAAGACACTTACCTCGGTCCAGAAATGCAATCAAGCCTCTAATACCACCTTTCCTTTAGAATCCGACTCTGAAACGATAATACCTAGGCATAATTAACTCAATAATGACTCATTAACACAGTCCCATAGCCTAATTATACAATTCCTAGCATTCTTCCCAAAATACCAAAATTCGACCCCGGTCCCGCTTGGTCCAAACACGAGGCTCGGACCAAAAATCGATCACCCGTACCCCTACGAGTTAGAATATATAATTTGTTTTAAAATTCGACCCTAAGTTAGGGTTGAATTACCCAAAATTCCCAAAAACCTAACTCTACCCAAAACCCCTAATTTCTACTTTGATTTTAGGATTTTAGGCCTAGATTCTAGTGTTTGTTGAAGAAAAGTGGAAGAAATTGGTGTTAGAAACTCTTACCCAAGAGGCTATGGAGGAGGAATTGTCTTGGAGGTCTTCAATGGGGGTTGGAGAAGAAGAAGGAAGTGAAAAATTATGAAATCTCGTAAGTGTATTCTGTTTTGAGGCTTTTTAAAATAATTGGGAGAAAATGTTCAGTGCGATCACGGACAAGGGATTGTGATCGCGGAGTTAGCTGGGTTTCACTCTCTGCGATCACGGAGAAGCTGGACTTCACTCTATGCGATCGCGGAGAGAAGAATGCGATCGCGGAGCATCATGATCTCCTACACTGCGATCGCGGCCCCACCAATGCGATCGCGTAAGGCATCATACCCCTCACCCACTCTCAACTCTATGCGATCGCAGCTCCACCTTTGCGATCGCATAGACTAAGCTACCAGACACCAGAAAATCAACCAAAACACCAGATTTTCCCCACTTTTTATATCCCGTTAGCTACCCGAAACTCACCCGAGCCCTCGGGTCTCAAAACCAAAAACACACACAACTCTCAAATCATCCTACAGACTTATTCAAGCTTTTGAATGGCCAAAATATCATCAAAATCAATGGATTAAACCCCAAAACTCATAGAATTTTTCTTAAAATTTCATAATGCTTAATTATTCCAATTTTGATCTGAATTACGCCATTTCAAGTCCGTTTTACACCAAATTTCACAGATAAGTCACATAACATATATTAAACATGTTCCGGGCTCCGGAACCATAATACGGGCCCGGTATCACAGATTTCAAATCAAATTTCATTTTCAAAAGTCCTTGTTATTTCCAGAAAACAATTTTCTTTAAAAATTCATTTCTCGGGCTTGGGACCTCGGAATTCGATTCCGGGCATACGCCCAAGTCCCATATTTTCCTACGGAGCCTCCGGGACAATCAAATCACGGGTCCGTGTCTGTTTACCAAAAATGTTTACCAAAGTCAACTGTATATAATTAATTACTACAAATTCAACTTATTATCAAGTGTTTCACATAAGGCTTCCCGGCTACGCGCTCGGACTGCGCACGCATATCGAGGTGAGATTAACGGAGGCTTTCGAGGCCTCGGAACATAAATTTTGCTAGATATACACAGGATGACCTTTTGGGTCATCATAATAGTACTCTTCCTAAGGGTAAGAATACAGTTGGTTAAAAAAGGGTATACAAAATTAAATATCAGGATAATGGTGAGGTTGAAAGATTTAAGGCAAGGCTAGTTGCAAAAGGGCTACAGTCAAGGAGAAAGATTGGATTATCTTGACACCTTCTCTCATGTAGTTAAGATGGTTACAGTAAGGACAGTGATTGCATTAGCTGTCTCCAAAGGCTGAAATCTGTATCAAATGGATGTGTATAATGCCTTATTGCAATGTGATCTATATGAAGAAGTTTATATGGAAATGCTAGAAGGATTCAGGAGATAGGGGGAGAAGAAAATTTGTAGGTTGCTTAAGTTTTTATATGGATTGAAACATACATCCAGGCGGTGGTATATTAAACTAACAAATGCAGTAGTAGAAGCAGGCTTCATGCAGAGCAGCTATGACTACTCATTGTTTACCTTAAAAAAAGGTACAAGATGTGGTGATTGTTCTAGTGTATGTGGATGATTTACTCATCACTAGAGAAGCACTGAGTTGATTGATAAAGCTAAGGGGGTGTTGTACAAAAAATTCTAATTGAAAGATCTAGGAGAGCTCAAGTACTTCCTTGGTATTGAAGTCTTTAGGTCTAAGTCAGGTGTCATCATAAACCAAAGAAAGTATGTTTTGGATTTGGTTTCTGATCTAGGCCTAAGTGGTGCTAGGGTGGCCAACACACCTTTGGAATCCAATCTAAAGCTAACAATTGTGGAGTATGACAAGGCAGTTTGAATCAAATGTGATGAAATGCTGGAAGACATCAGCATACCAGAAGTTAATTCGGGGGGGGGGGGGCTAATGTATGTCACTATCACAAGACCTGATATTAGTTTTGCAGTCCAAACACTCAGCTTGTTCAAGCAAGAACCAAAGAAATCGCATTCAGAGGCTGCAACAAGGCTGGTCAGATATCTGAAAGGCATATCAGGTCAAGGAATTTGGTTGCATGCTACACAAGCCAATGAATTGACTTGTTGGTGTGATTTAGATTGGCATTATGCCCAAATACACGAAGGTTAGTGAAAGGGTATGTTGTGAAGCTTGGGGACTCTTTGATTTCTTGGAAGTTCAAAGAAACAACAAACAATATCTAGAAGCTTAGCATAGGCAGAATACAGAAGCATGGAATCAATAGTAGCAGAAATTACTTGGCTGCTAGGGTTCTGCAAAGAGCTGGGTTGGAGCTAGAGAACTAGTAATTGTACACACTGACATCAAGGTTGCTATCTAGTTAGCAGCCAATTTAATTTTTCATGAACGAACAAAGCATATAAACATTGACTTTCATTTCATTGGAGACAAGATCAAATGTTGAATGATCAAGCCTATATATGTACCTACAAGGGATCAAGTCAGTCCTTTTGACTAAGGAGTTAAGTCATGAAGCACACACATATCTATTGAGCAAGCTGGGAGTGTTGAACATTTTGCACCCTCTAGCTTGAGGAGGAGTATTGTGAGATGCACATGTGGCAAGCTATGTACAGCTGGCTGCCAGCTGGATTCCAACAGGGATGATTTAAGTTAGTTGTAAAATATTGTTAGGAGGTTAATCATGTAGTTAGTCATTTAGGATATTTGTATATATATACTCGTTAGTGGCAATGAAACAATGGGATTTCCACTTTCTTCTTATGTAATTCATCTTCTCCTCTTTCTCTTCAGAATATTCTAGAGCATTGATGCTCAGAATTGTTAGATAATCATACCATTTTGGCAGTTACCTTAAGCACTCATCCTGAAAAATCATGTATCACAAATAACTGTGTTACTGATTTATACTGAAGGACCAAAACACTCTCATTTTAGATCCTGAGGTCATCGAGATACTCAGAATCATCATGTTAATTTATATTTATTAAATCGGATCCCCTAATATTTTTGAATGACAGCCTTAACGTCTCCAATGGTGTCATCGGACCCTACCATTAGCTCAAGGGAACATCCTGAATCAACATTTCTCATAACTATTTGAGTTGTTGGTGCATATCGAAGGATTAAAGTGGAATCCTTAATGATTCCAATAGAAGGAAGAGCTTGTGCGTTCCTCAGGTCATTACCCTTTTTCTTCCTGAATGTACGCCTTAACTACAGTAATAATGTCACCTGGCTCAACCATTTGTGCAAAGGTTCTTGAATTTGAACTAGATTTATCTGAAGAGCTATTATATTCAAGGGTATTATTCACAACCAAATGACAAATTGTTAACATCTTTGAACATTGATGCTCATTATTCGCCTTCGTAAACATGGATAAAAAACAAAACATAGTACTAATTAAATCATCTGTTTGAATAGTCAATTTACCTTTAAAAATTAATTCAAAAATATTTGCTCCATTTTTATTAAGTTAACTAATCTAATTAATGAAAATTTCGTTTAACAAAAGGGAAAACAAAAAAGATAGAAAATTCAAGAACGTGAGAATTCACCAAGACCTGTTGACTTTAGTGTACCTTTTTTCCTGCGGCCGTTGTTAGGTTTATATCATTTTCTGGAGCCATCGCCAACTTTACTTCGCTTCCGTCTCCCCCTCCTACATGAAAAGGAAAATGGCTAAAGAATTTTATATTTTAAAATTTCTACCAATCTACATCCAAATGCTAACTTAATTTTAACTCCGTGCTTTAGAGGCGGATCCGGGATTTTAATGTTTATGGGTTCCTACGACCTCGAGTAAATTTCAATAGTAACTGGGTTCACATTTAAACATATTTTTAGATATTTAATGAATTTTTGGAACACGTTTACACTATTTGTACTAAAGCTACTGAATTCACGAAAACTCGTAGGTCGCAAGTTGGATCCGCCCCTGTCCTGCTTAGTTGGGAGAACCAATAGTTGAGAAGCAAATAGGCTACATTTATTACCTTTTCAGTCTGGTAATCTAGTTACTGGTTTGCTTAGAGTCGTACTGACATTGTTAGTAGTGCCTTGTTTCCATAGCATCACTAAAATTCCATCTTTTACTAAATAGATTATCAGGAATCCATAAACAAAGCCTTAATGCTTTTATTTATCAGTATGTGTAGAGCTGTTCAAAATTGAACCATAACCGGTAAGCCAACTGTAAAATTAGTTTACTGACTTATTAGTATTGGGTTATCAGATTAACTGTTGTTGAGTAGATTGAAGTTTTATTGTTAGCTATTTATTGGTCCGGGGATGGATTACTTAATTTTCTTATTGTATAGGTCGTTAACTTGTTAAGAATTATTAAATTTATATTTTTACCCCTATGTATATAAAGTATATATTATTAACCCGAAAGACTAAGGCCCCATTCATTTCTGACAAATGTTTGCCTTCTCCAACTAATATACATCTTCTTGGATTCAAAGAATTAACGTACTTTCACTCATGATACACCTCCCAGTTACCTTGTGATTTGAAACTTGTAAAAGCACCAAAGAGACTTTTTAAGATTATATGGCAGAATTTTCCTACAATACTCAACCACAGTGAATTTGAGTTGAACCTCCCATAGACTAACAACATACACCCACGGAGAAAGCCTAGTTGACTGGCTCAACAGGTTTAGAATCCATTGCTAATCATGTCAAGAACTACGGTTTTCGGCTAAAGGAGTAAAAGAAATGAAATGAAATAAGGAAAGTAGGGTTAGGGATAAAGAATAAAAAGGATGACGTGGCAGCGTCAGGAGCATTCGTAGTTACATAAGATGAGCGGCTCCGATTACAAGCTTAATGAGATATAATGGTGGAGATTATGCTAGAAGATTATAAATAATACAACAGCTCAACAAAATCAGTTAGGCAAATTCTGGTATTCTAACTACTTCTCTCTCTTCGACTCCTCTTTCTTCTTCTTCTTCTTCTTCTTCTTCTTCTTATTCTCACCCAAATTCCTTTCTTTTCTGCAGGACTCCATTGAAGCCATTGTTATAGCTTGTAGCTACATCTATTTTAGTGTATTATAGTTATATATCATTGAGCTAATAACATTCCCATTGACTTACGCTAATTCATTCCCAATTGCATTTCATTATTGAATTTCATTACAATTGATATAAGAGCTCTTTTTTGGCCCTAAGAAAATGACAATTACAGAAACTAGATCAAAATCTAGTGAGGAAAACATCAAAAGAGTGGAGAATCAATTGCGAGATCACATGGTCTCGACGAATCACAAGTTCGAGGATTTGAGCAGCAAACTGGATCTGTTAATGGAGAAACTTCTTCCTGCTCACGAAGGAATCCTAGGGATTTCTCCAAGGGAGGGATTGCAACTAGAAAACTCAGGAGCTCAAAATAAGTATGGTGATTAAGCAGAGTCTTCGCATGGAAGGGGTCAATTCAATCATGGATTGAAATTCTCTTATTTTGATGGAGTTGGGTCTGACCCTTGTTCATGGCTGCGAAGATGTAAGTGATACTTCCAATACAATCATGTGTTGGATCCTTAGCAAAAACTTGAAGCTGCTTTCTTCACTTAGTGGGAACGGATGAATCTTGGTTCTTCTCGTACTAGGTGAGCCATGAACCATCTCTTAGAAAGATTTATGTGAAGAAATCTGCAGAAGATTTGTGGAAGTAGATAACAGTAAGTTCAACTTAATTGATGAATTCAAGAAATTAGAACAAAAAGGCACATTTAATTAATATCTGGAAATGTTTGAAGAACTCAAGACTTGGGTACTAATTAGAAGACCTACTATTCCGGAAGATTTCTTCTTAGAGTTCTTTGTGGAAGGTCTTAAAGAGGAAATTAGGAACACTGTTAAAAAGATCAATCGTTACACGTTAAGACAAGTTGTGGAGAAGGCTAGGCTTCAAGAGAAAGTTATTGAAGCTCAAAATAAGAAAATAAAATCACTTGGAGAAAGGTCACAATGCAAACTAACAATTCAACAGTAAATAGAACTCAAGGAAATTGGCCTAGAGAAGGGCATGGAAATACATCTAGTGCTGGAATTAAAAGGAACCACAATTTATGCTACAAATGTGGTGACAAATGGATTCCTGAGCATCGGTGTAAGAACAAATAGCTTAATGCAATGACAGCTGAGGAGGAACCAATAGAGGCAGAACAAACAAGTGACTTGCCAAATGAATTAGAGTACATTGAGGACTCACAAGAGGTAGAAATGGTGGAGGAAGTTGTTAGCCTTAATGCCCTATCAGGAATGGAGGTTCCAAATACAAATCACCTTGAGTGCAACAGCCAAAAAGAAGGTGCTAACTATCTTGTTAGACTCAGAAAGCACCTATAGCTTTTTGAATATGGAAACTGCTAGACAGATTGGTTGCATTCTCAAGGAGGCTAGACCTATGAGAATTACTATGGCTAAAGGGAACCAATTGATGAGACTTTATTCTTGTCCTATGTTAAAATGGAAGATACAAGGGATACAAATTTGAGGATTAAGTAAGGAAAATTCAATTGGGTGGTTGTGATATGATTTTAGGGGGAGATTGATGAGGGCTCATAATCTAGTCCTATTGGATTTTGTAGCTTACAGAGCTGTAGTGTCACATAAGGGAAAAATAGTTGAACTTAAAGGCATGTACAACCAAGTTGTGTTGCAAAGTATGTCTATCAGTGGCATAAAATATCTGTTCAAGAAAGGGAAGGTATTCTGGGGGCACCTATTTACAGTAATAGAAGCAAAGGTGGGAAAGTAGGAAGTGTTATCTTCAGAGCTCTCAGGAGTGCTGCAACAATACTGATGTGTTTGTGGAACCAACTTTATTGCCTCCTAAAATACATCATGATTACTTCATACCCCTAAAACCAGCATCAACACCAGTCATCATTAGACCCTACATGTACACCTATTTTCAGAAAAATAAGATAGAAAAACAAGTTAAAGACATGTTAACTAACAGTATCATATAGCCTAGCCATTCTCCATTCTCATCATCTGTACTATTGGTTAAGAAAAAGGATGGTAGATGGAGGTTTTGCATTGACTATAGAGAGCTTAATAAGATGACTATTAAGGATAAGTTCCCAATTCCCTTAGTAGATGATTTTATAGATGAATTAAGTTGTTCTTATGTGTTTTCTAAGATAGACCTGAGAGCAGGTTATCACCAGATCAGGATGAATGAGGAAGATATTCACAAAACAGCTTTTAGAACACACTTGAGTCACTATGAGTTTAAAGTAATGCCCTTTGGTCTTAATAATACTCCTTCCACTTTTCAAAGTCTTATGAATCATGTTTTCTAAGATTACTTGAGACAATTATTATTAGTTTTCTTTTATAACATCCTAGTCTATAGCCCCAGCATTCAGGAACACAAGGAACACTTAAAATAGGTGCTGGAAATTCTAAAAAGGGAACAATTGTATGCCAAGAGATCCAAATGTTCTTTTGTCCAAGACAAAGTGGAATATCTATGCCAAATTATTACTGGAGAAGGACTCACTACTGACCCTTCAAAAATAGAATCTATGGTGAACTGGCCTATACCCAGGTCAATTAAAGCATTGAGAGGATTTTCGGGGTTGACAGGATGCCATAGAAGGTTTGTCCAGTCATATGGGTTGATCAGTAAACCATTGGCTAACTTGATAAAGAAGAATTCATTCCAGTGGAGACCAGAAGCAGAAATAGCCTGTAACAATCTTAAGCAAGCAATGACCACTGCACCAGTCCTAGCACTGGCATACTTCACCAAAACATTTGTGGTGGAAATTGATGTTTGCTCAAAAGGTATGGTAGCTGTGCCGATGCAAGAAGGAAGACCTCTAGCATTTTTCAGCAAGGCCTTATCCCCTAGGTATTGGGGATTGTCTACCTATGAGAAGGAGTATATGGCAATACTAGCAGGAGTAGACAGAAGAAGACATTACCAACAAGAGGGTCACTTTGTTACCAGGACTGATCATCACAGTTTGAAATACTTACTGGAGCAAAAAGTGACAACTGCTCTTCAACAAAAAGTCTTAACTAAGTTGCTAGGTTTGGATTATGAGGTATAATATAATAAGGGAACAAAGAACAGAGTAGCTGATGCATTATCTAGAAGGGAGATAGAGGATTCTAGTTTAAATTCCATCACAACTACTGAACCTACTTGGATGCAAGAGATCATTCAGAGCTATTAGAATGACCCTTTAGCTGCACAGTTGACCATTGAGTTAACAACATCCCCTTCCAGCAAGCCACACTACACCTTACAACAAGGGATTATAAGGTACAAACAGAGGATATATGTAGGGAAAGGAGCACACCTCAGAACTAAAAGTTTTTAGGTACTACAGTAATCACCTTTGGGAGGTCATTCTGGTCAAATGGGGACTTATAGAAGGATTAAAAGAGTATTCTACTGGCCCAACATGAAGGCTGAGGTGGTCAAGAAAGTTTCAGCATATGATACTTGCCAAAGAGTTAAAACAAAAAAATTTCTTTCTCCAAGCCTATTACAGCCCTTACCCATCCCAGAAATGCCATGGCAAGACATAGCCATGTATTTCATTGAAGACCTCCCTGGATCTGGATGATGAAAGTTATTCTGGTGGTAGTTGATCGATTGACTAAGTATGGCCATTTTGTGGCCCTTAAACATCCTTATACAGCTCAAGATGTAGCTGATATCTTCCTAAAGGAAATCTACAAGTTGCATGGATTACCCAGAACTATTGTAACAGACAAGGGTGCCATTTTCACTAGTACATTTTGTCAATAACTCTTCAAAACCATGGGAACTAAACTGAATATGTCTCCCTCCTATCATCCCCAATCTGATGGTCAAATAGAGAGGCTTAACAGATCTTTGGAATCTTTTTGAGGTCTATGGTGTTTACTAACCCTAAGAAATAGGTGAAATAGTTGCTATTAGTAGAGTGATGGTACAACACCAATCACCACAGCTCACTACAGACTACCCATTTTCATTCCCTATATGGGTTTCCACCTACATGGGTTCCCTTGGGATCCCTACCATACTCTACGCACACGGCATCAGGGTCCATTATAGCTCAGAGGCAGCAAATGTTGCAGAATCTGAAGGAAAACCTTAATCAAGCTCAGGCTCGCATGAAGTTCTATGTTGATAAACGCAAGTCATACAGAAATCTAGAGGTCAGAGATTTAGTGTATCTAAAACTCCAGCCGTACAGGCAAACCTCAGTAGCAGTACGAAGGAATTTGAAGCTAAGTGCTAAGCACTATGGACCATATAAAATTACAGAAAAGATAAGAGTTGTGGCTTACCGACTTGAGCTTCCATCTGGATCTATATCCACCCAGTCTTTCATGTATCACAACTCAAGAAACACATTGGTCCAACGATTTCACCACAGCAGCAACCACTTATTTGTGATGAAGAGGGCCAAGTCTTGATCCAGCCATATGCAATTTTACAGAGACGAATAGTAAAGGTTAATGATGCAGTGGGGGTTAAAGTGTTGGTGCAATGGACAAATTTAGGAGAAGAATAGGCGACATGGGAAGATTTGGGATATATTAAAAGCCAATTTGTTGACTTTGTGGCTACACTCAAACCTTGAGGACAATGCCATTCTTCATCGGCGGGGTATTGTTAAGAACTAAGGTTGTCGGCTAAAGGAAAAGGAAATGAAATGAAATAAGAGAAGTAGGGTTAGGGATAAAAAATAAAAAGAGGTGACGTGGCAGCATTAGGAGCATTCATAGTTACTTAAGATGAGCGGCTCAAATTACAAGCTTAATGAGATCTTATGGTGGATATTATTCTAGAAGACTATTAATAATACAATATCTCAACAGAATCAATTAGGCAAATTCTGGTATTCTAACTACTTCTCTCTCTACACTCTCCTTCTCTCTCTCTTCGACTCCTCTTTCTTCTTCTTCTTCTCACCCAAATTCCATTCTTTTCTGCAGGACTCCATTGAAGCCATTGTTGTAGCTTGTAGCTACGTCTATTTTAGTGTATTGTAGTTACATATCATTGAGCTAATAAAATTCCTGTTGGCTTCCGCTAATTCATTCCCAATTACATTTCATTATTGAATTTCATTACAAATTAACATCTAATAGCAGAAAAGAAATGAATACATTGTATTGACTTGGAAGGCCAAATAGAGCAAGAGAGGACAAAGGAGACTCAATTGAGATTAATATGCAAATTTGTTGTTTTAAGATTTAGCTAATAAATCGTTCGATAATCAACCGATAATTGCTAACCAAAATCGAATCGCCTAATATCTTATCGGTTGGTGTAACGACCCAGATAGTCATTCCAAGAGTTATAATCTCGTTTCCCCCATTTCCGCTTCTTTATGTATTGTTCAGCTTTATTATGTTGCATCGGGTTGGTTGGTTCGGGTCCGGAGTGGTTTTGGAGTATAATGAGGCACTTAGTCTCTTATTTAGGATGTTAAGTTGGAAACGTCTACCAGAAGTTGACTTATGAGTAAACAATCCCGGATTGGGGTTTTTATGGTTTGGATAGTTCCGTTAGGTGATTTTGGACTTAGGAGTGTGTTCGTAACATAATTTGGAGGTCCGTGGTAGAATAAGGCTTGTATCGGCGAAATTGGAAATTTGGTGATTTCCGATCGGCAGTAAAAAATTAGATAGGTAGAATAGAATTTCGGAAGTCAGAGTAGGTTCGTAGAGCCATTTGTGACGTGTTTGCAAAATTTGAGGTTATTCGGACGATGTTTGATGGGTTTCGGCATCATTTGCAGAAATGGGAAGTTTCAAAACTCTTAGGCTTGAATCCGAGGTTGATTTGGTAATTGGATGTTGTTTTGTGAGTTTCGAGGATTCGACCAAGTTCGTAAATTGATATATAAGTTGGTGGTGCCTTTGGTTGAGATTTCGGGGGCCTCGTGTATGTTTCAGAGTGAGTTTTGGGCAAGTCCGGGCAATTCCGGAACTCAGATATGCTTCTGGTGTTTTTGCAGTCATGGACCTCAGCAGGGTTTCGCGGACCACAGTAGATATGGATCACGGCCCGCGATCGCGGTAGGAATTTGGCCGATCGTGGTGAGGAGTGTGCGACTTTGATGGATTATGCGGACCGTGGTGAAGAGTGTGCGGTCACGATGGATTTACGCGGACCACGCCGTAAGGGTTCAGAGAGCACTATATAAGCGGGATTTAGGGCATTATTTCACATTTTGGACCTAGAGAGCTCGGTTTGTGGTGATATTTCGAAGGCTTTTCAAGAAATTCATCGAGTTAAGTGATTCTAGTACGTATTGGGTTAATATACATGAATATATCACTGTTTCATCATTTGATTAGTACTATGAGGTGGAAATTTGGCAAAAATTGTAGAAACTTCATAAAATGCATTTTTGGGAATTGAATGTCGATTCGAAGTCAGATTTTGATAAATTTGATATGGTTGGACTCGTGAGTGAATGGGTTTTTTAGTTTTGTGGTTTTAGTAGTATCTGATACGTGGGCCCGGGGGCCCGATTTGGGTAATTTTGGGATTTTATCTTAAGTTGTTAGTTTTTCATATGGAATTTATCCCTTTAGCGTATATTGATGATAATATACTAATTTTTGATAGATGCAGAGCATTTGAAGGCCGATTCCAGAGGCAAGAGCATCACAGGCTAGAGTTTTGTCCGGTTTGAGGTAAGAAACGATTGTAAATATTGTCTTGAAGGTATGAAACTCCAGATTTCGTGTTATTCTACTATTTTTAAATGATGCACATGCTAGATAACATGAGTGTGGGTGTGCACCATTGGGGATCGTGACTTGGTCCGTCTCGTAGATATTGTAGAGTTGTGTTTTTTGTTGAAATTGTATAATATCATGTGTTTTATAGAGAATTCCTATAACATGGGTTGAATGCCATGTTTGGGCCTTGTGCCAGTACCGTTTGGACCCTCATGGGATTTTCTTACTATCCTCTCACTTGTTTTGCTTGGAAATCTATACTCAGTCATGATTAAACATGTTTATTGCATAACTCGGTTTTATCACTCTGTTTTGATGCATTAAATGTTATTGGGTTGAGTTTCCTGTTTTTACTGAAATGCCTGAGTGGCTTATGAGGTTTATGACTGAGTGAGGTCGAGGGCCTGATTTGTGAGGATATTATATGGGATCGGGATGCACGCCGCAACATGTTTATTATAGGCCGAGGGAATGAGGGATTTGATGCCATTATTTTTCTTGATATAGCGCTTGGGCTGAGGGATCCCCTCCGAAGTCTGTACACACCCCAAGTAAGCGCAGGTACCTACTAAGTGCGAGTGTCAAGTTCCGAGTGACGACTGACATGGAGGCATGAGTGAAGGTGAGGTATGCCTTAGGGGCTGTTACGAGTGATTATGAGGTATGCCCGAGGGGCTGTTTATGAGTGACTATGAGGCTTGCCCGAGGGTCTGTTTATGAGTGATATTTTTCCAGATGGGCTATCTATGACTTCATTATTTCACTCTATTTTGCATTAAGCCTCTATTAAAACTGTTGAAAATTATCTATGAATGTTTTCTATCGAAACTGGATTTTTACGAGATGTTTTGATTCAAGCACCGATTTGAAAGTATGTTGTTTCACTGAGATTTCAAATTATGATTTGTATGTGTTTTTACTTATCGTCACTGCTGCTCAGCCTTTTTTATGGGTTTACTTACTGAGTTGGCGTACTCACGTTACTCCTTGCACCTTGTGTGCAGATCTAGGTGTTACTGGACGTTCGAGCGAGTGTTGATTTATCCACCGCGGCTCATTGGAGTTAGCAAGGTAGATGCATGGTGATCGCAGCCTTGATTTTCTTCCTCCTATCTGCCTATAGTTATTTTATTATATTTCCATACTGTATTGATCTTAGCATTATCAAACTTGTATCGTTCATGTTGTGACACCCGATGTCGGGTTTTTATTTCCGCAGTTTTCTTTGTTTTAGAATTCTTACAAAATATTTATGATTAAATAGTTTGAAAATATATTTTTGAAATAAAACAATGCGTGTTTTGGGTAATAAGTCGGCTAGCCTAGTACCAAGATAGGCGCCATCACGACTTGGTAGTTTGGGTTGTGACAAGTTGGTATCAGAGCCTAGATTACATAGGTCTCACAAGTCATGAGAAAATTTAGCAGAGTCTTCCGGATCAGTGCGGAGACGTCCGTACTTATCTTCGAGAGGTTGCAGAACCCTTAGGAAATATCTCACATTCTTTAATTCTTGTCGTGTGAACCCATTGATTCTGGTGACTAAACTTCTGTTATTCTATTCTCTCATAGATGGTGAGGACACGTGCCACCGAGCAGGGTGACCAGCCCCAGTACCACCAGTTAGGCCCGCGAGGATTCGAGGTTGCGGTTAAGGCCGAGGTAGGGGTAGGGGTGCAGCCCGCGCAACAGTCGAGGTAGTACCTCTGGACCCTCCCGTTGTTCCAGATCAGGTTCCAGCCACAGATGCTCCAGCGAGACCAGCTTAGGCACCCCCTGTGCCTATTGTGATTCCTGGCCTTTAGGAGGCCCTAGCCCAGATTCTATCAGTGTGCACTGTCTTGGCTAAGGCAGTCTCAGTTAGTACGGCTTCAACTACTTCTCAGGCTGGGGGAGGCACTCAGACTCCTACCGCCCGCACACCTTAGCAGGTTGTTCAAGAACATCAGACACCAGGGGCACCTCCAGCCCAGCCGATTGCACCTGCTTAGGATTATATGGTCCCAGTCATGCCTGATGACGAGCAGCATAGATTAGAGAGGTTTGGTAGACTTCAGCCTCCGACTTTCAGCGGTGCAGACGGCGAGGATGCCCAAGGTTTCTTGGATAAGTGTTAGAGGATTCTGCGTACAATGGGTATTTTAGAGACCAGTGGGGTCTCACTTACTACTTTCCAATTCTCTGGGGTTGCACTTAGTTTGTGGGAGGCTTACGAGAGGTGTAGGCCGGTTGGCGCAGCGCCCCTTACTTGGCAGCAGTTCTCCGTTCTCTTTCTGGAGAAGTTTGTACCTGAGTCCCGCAGAGAGGAGCTGTGCAGGTAGTTTGAGCAGCTTCAGTAGGGGGATATGTTTGTTACACAGTATGAGATGCGGTTCTCTGAGTTGGCTCATAATGCGGTATGGTTGGTTCCCACAGACCGAGAGAAGATCAGGAGGTTTATATGTGGCCTCGGTTTTCAGTTTCGATTACTTATGACCTGGGAGAGAGTATCTGGTGCTACTTTTGATGAGGTTGTTGATATTGCTCGACAAATTGATATGGTTCGTGTTCAGGAGAGGAGTGAGAGGGAGGCCTCATGGTCAGGGTGGATTCAGTGGTGCTCTACATGGGGTCCAGTTTCATCATGGTAGGGGTCGTCCATTCAGGCATGCTCAGTCAGCTCGCCCAAATCACCGTGGTGCATTATCAGGGCATGGTTCTAACAGTTCTCATCAGGGTCACTCATCATTAAGTTCCCTCCCAGCCCAGAATTCATCTCGTGCTCCATTAGTTCAGGGCTCCTCCATGCCAGGTTTTTCTACCAGTTATCCCGGCGCTGGGGGTTCCCTTCAGTCCCCGTCCCCCGCACTAGGGAGTTGTTTTGAGTGTAGAGTGTTTGGGCATATGTGGAGGCAATGTCATCGTCGTCAAGGGGGTTCATCTCAATAGAGGAATCATTCAGTGACTTCAGCTTCAGTTACTTCACACCCGCCCAGCCAGTTAGGGGTGGGGGTCAGGCCGCTAGAGGTCGCCCTAGAGGGGGAGGTCGATTTTGTGGTTGTCAGGCTTGTTTCTATGCACTCCCAACAAAACCAGATGTTATGGCTTCAGATGTCGTGATTACAGGTATTGTTTCAGTCTGTCACCAAGATGCCTCAGTCTTATTTGACCCTGGCTCCACATATTCATATGTTTCATCATATTTTGCTCATTTTCTAGATATGCCCCATGAGTCTTTAGTTACATCTATTCATGTGTCTACTCTTGTGGGTGATACTATTGTTGCGGTCCGCGTGTATCGATCATGTGTGGTGTCTATTGGGGGTTTGAAGACCCGAGTGGTTTTGTTATTGCTCAATATAGTTGACTTCGATGTGATTGGGGATGGATTGGTTATATCCATGTCATGATGTTCTAGATTATCACGCTAAGACCGTGACCTTAGCGATGTCAGGATGTCCGAGGGTTGAGTGAAGTGGTACCATAGATTACGTGTCTAGTAGGGTGATTTCATACTTGAAGGCCCAACGGATGGTTGGGAAAGGCTGTCTTTATTATTTGGCCTTTGTGAGGGATGTCATTGCAGAGACTCCTAATATTGATTCGGTTTCGGTGTTCTGTGATTTTCCGGATGTGTTTCCTGCAGACCTATCGGGCAGGCCGCCAGACAAGGATATTGACTTTGGTATTTATTTCGTGCCAGGAACTCAACCTATTTCCACTCCTATGTATCGTATGGCACTGGCGGAGTTGAAGGAATTGAAAGAATAGCTTCAGGATCTCCTAGATAAGGGGTTTATTTGGACTAGTGTGTCACCTTGGGGTGCACTGATTCTATTTGTGAAGAAGAAGGATGGTTCCATGAGAATGTTCATTGATTACATGCACTGGAACAAGGTCACAATCAAGAACAAGTATCATTTGCCTCGTATTGATGATTTATTTGACCAACTTCAGGGAGCGAGGGTGTTCTCTAAGATTGATTTGAGGTTCGGGTATCATCAGTTGAAGATTCGGTATTCGGATAATTCTAACACGGTTTTGAGGACCCGTTATGGCCATTATGAGTTCTTGGTGATGTCTTTTGGGCTGACCCATGCCCCAACAACGTTCATGCATTTGATGAACAGTGTATTCCAGCAATGTTTGGACTCCTTTGTTATTGTATTCATTGATGACATCTTGGTGTACTCTCGTAGACAGGAGGAGCACACTCAGCATTGGAGGATTGTATTACAGAGATTGAGGGAGGAGAAACTTTATGCAAAGTTCGCCAAGTGTGAGTTTTGGATTGGCTCGGTAACATTCTTGGGGCACGTCGTATCCAGTGAGGGGATTGAGGTGGACACGAAGAAGATAGAGGCGGTGCAGAGTTGGCCTAGACCATCCTCAGTTACGGAGATTAGGAGCTTCCTTGGTTTGGCGAGTATTACCGTCGCTTTGTGGAGGTATTTTCATCTATTGCTTCATTCTGGTGGTCGGACGAGTGTGAGGAGAGCTTTTAGAAGCTCATGACTGCTTTGACCACAACTTCAGTGTTAGTTCTGCCATGAGCTTCAAGTTCTTGTTCTGCCATAAGCTTCAAGTTCTTATACCGTGTATTGTGATGCCCCGATGATAGGCATTGGTTATGTTTTGATGCAGTAGGGTAGGGTGATTGCCTATGTCTCACGCTAGTTGAAGACCCATGAGAAGAATTATCTAATACATGATCTTAAAGATTTGGCGTCATTATTTGTATGGGGTCCATTGTGAGATTTATACTGATCACCGGAGTCTGCAACATCTTTTTAAGCAGAAGGATCTTAATTTGCGTTAGCGGAGATGGTTGGAGCTTCTTAAGGACTACGATATCGCTATTTTGTACCATCCGGGAAAGGCCAATGTGGTGGCCGATGCCTTGAGTCGACGGGAAGAGAGCTTGAGGAGTTTAGCTTATCTTCCAGCAACAGAGAGACCTTTAGCAATGGATGTTCAGGCCTTAGCGGACCATCTTGTGAGATTGGATTTATCGGAGCCTAGTCTGGTATTGTCTTGAGTAGTCTCCAGGTCTTCTCTTTATGACCATTTCAGGGAGCGCCAGTATGATGATCCACACTTGCTTGTTCTTCAGGATAGGGTCTGGCGAGGTGATGCTAGGGATGTGACTATTGGTAACGATGGTGTTATGAGGATGCAGGACCGGATATGTGTGCCTAACGTAGATGAGGTTCGGGAGTTGATTCTTGAGGAGGCCCACATCTCTTTGTATTGCCGTGAAGATGTACCAGGATTTAAGAGAACATTATTGGTGGAGGCAGATGAAGAAAGATATAGTAGGGTTTTTAGCTCGGTGTCTCATCTGTCAGCAGGTTAAGTATGAGCATCAGAGACCGAGTGGCTTGCTTCAGAGGTTAGATATTCCGGAGTGGAAGTGGGAGCGGATCACCATAGACTTTGTAGTTGGACTCCAAGTCTGCACACTTCATTCCTGTTGGTACTACTTACACTTTAGAGCGGTTAGCCGAGATTTATATTCGAGATATTGTTCGCTTGTGTGGTGCCCCAGTTTCCATCATTTCTGATAGAGGTAATCGGTTCACATCGCAGCTTTGGAGGGTCGTGCAACGAGAGTTGTGTACTCAGGTTGATTTGAGCACAACCTTCCACCCTCAGATGGACGGGCAGTCCGAACGCACTATTACGATATTGGAGAACATGTTGGGTGCTTGTGTTGATTTTAGAGGTTCATGGGACCGATTTCTACCACTCGCGGAGTTTGCATATAATAATAGTTATCAGTCGAGTATTCAGATGGCTTCGTATGAGGATTTATATGGGAGGAGGTGTAGATCTCCGGTTGGTTGGTTTGATCTGGGTGAGGCTAGACTCTTGGGTACAGATTTGGTGCAGGATACTTTAGATAAGGTGAAATTGATTCAGGAGCGGTTTCGCACGGCACAATTTAGGTAGAAGATCTATGCGGATAGGAAGGTCCGTGATGTATCTTTCATGGTTGGGGAGAAGGTTTTGCTGAAGGTATCACCTATGAAAGGTGTTATGAGGTTTGGGAAGAGGGGAAAGTTGAGACCCCGGTTCATTGGGCCTTTTGAGATGCTTTCAGAGGATAGGGGAGGTGGCTTATAAGCTTGCTTTTCCACCCAGTTTGTCGAATGTGCATCCGGTATTTCATGTTTCCACATGTTTTGGACTTCATCACGGTTCAGTTGGAGGGTGATATGACTTATGATGTGGAGCCGGTGGCTATTTTGGATCGGCAAGTTCGAAGGTTGATATTAAAGGATATAGCTGCAGTAAAAGTGTAGTGGAGAGGCCAGCCTGTTGATGAGGCCACCTTGGAGACCGAACGGGAGATGCGGAGCAGATATCCACATCTATTTGAGACTCCAGTTATGTCTCTAGACTCGTTCGAGGCCGAATGTTTGTTTAAGAGGGGGAGGATGTAATGACCCAATCGGTCGTTCTGAGAGTTATAACCTCGTTTCCCCAATTTTTTCTCTTTATGTATTGTTCAGCTTTATTATGTTGCATTGGGTTGGTTGGTTCGGGTCCGGAGTGATTTTGGAGCGGAATGAGACACTTAGCCTCTTATTTAGGAAGTTAAGTTGGAAAAGTCAACCGGAAGTTGACTTATGAGTAAACGATCCGGGGTTGGGGTTTTTATGGTTTGGATAGCTCTGCTATGTGATTTTGGACTTCGGAGCGTGTTCGGAACATAATTTAGAGGTCCGTTCTAGAATTAGGCTTGAATCAAATTGGAAATTTGGTGATTTCCGGTCGGCAGTGGAAAATTAGATATCAGGGTCGAAATGGAATTCTGGAAGTTGCGTAGAATCATTTGTGACGTGTGTGAAAAATTTGAGGTTATTCGGACAAGGTTTGATGGGTTTCGGCATCGTTTGCGGAAATGGGACGTTTAGAAACTCTTAGGCTTGAATCCGAGGTTGATTTGGTAATTGGATGTTGTTTTATGAGTTCCGAGGATTCGACCAAGTTCATAAATTGATATATAACTTGTTAGTACCTTTGTTTGAGGTTCAGGGGCCTCGAGTATGTTTTGGGGTGAGTTTTGGGCAAGTCCGAGAAATTCCGGAACTCAGATATGCTTGTTTTGCAGTCGCGGACCACTGCAGGGTTTCGCGGACCGCAGCATGGCTTCGCCGACTGCGCTAGATATGGCACAGGGCACGCGACCGTGGGAGGAATTTGGCAGACCACGGTAAGGAGTGTGAGGCCGTGATGGATTTACGCGGACCCCGTAGTGAGGGTTCGGAGAGCACTATATAAGCGGGATTTAGGGCATTATTTCATATGTTTTACCTAGGGAGCTCGGTTTGTGGTGATATTTTGAGGGATTTTCAAGAAATTCATCGAGGTACATGATTCTAACACGGATTTGGTTAATATACATGAATATATCACTAATTTCATCATTTGATTAGTACTATGAGGTGAAAATTTGGGAATTTTTTTAGAAACTTCATAAAATGGATTTTTGGGAATTGAATGTCGATTCGAAGTGGGATTTTGATAAATTTGATATGGTTGACTCGTGAGTGAATGAGTTTTCTAGTTTGTGATTTTTGTTGGATTCCGAGATGTAGGGCCCGATTTGGGTGAATTTCGGGATTTTGGCTTAAATTGATAGTCATGTGGAATTCATCCCTTTAGCATATGTTGATGATAATATATTATTTTTGATAGATTCAGAGCATTTGGAGGCCGAGTCGAGAGGCAAGAGCATCGCAAGCTAGAGTTTTTTCCTGTTTGAGGTGAGTAACGATTGTAAATCTAGTCCTGAGGGTATGAAACCCTGGATTTCGTATTATTCTACTATTTTTAGGTGATGCACATGCTAGGTGACGGTCGTGTGGGCGTGCACCGTTGGGGATTGTGACTTGGTCCGTCTCGTAGCAATTGTAGAATTGTGTATTTTGTTGAAACTGTATAATATCTATGTGTTTTAGAAAGAATTCCTATAACTTAGGTTGAATGCCATGTTTGGGCCTTGTGCAGTACTGTTTGGACCCTCATGGGCTTCTTACTATCCTCTCGCTGTTTTCAATTGGAAATCTATCCTCAGTCATGATTAAACATGTTTACTGCATAACTCAGTTTTATTACTCTATTTTGATGCACACAAATGTTGTTTTGGGCTAAGTTTCCTGTTTTTACTTAAATGCTCGAGTGGTTTGTGTGGTTTATGACCGAGTGAGGCCAAAGGCCTGATTTGTGAGGATATTATATGGGATCGGGCTGCACGCCACAACATGCTTATTATAGTCCGAGGGCCTGAGGGATTTGATGCCATGATTGCGCTTGGGCTGAAGGAGCCTCTCCGGAGTCTATAGACACCCCCAGTGAGCGCAGGTACCTACTGAGTGCGAGTGTCGAGTGTCGAGTGTCGAGTGCGGAGTGATGAGTGACTGGGAGGCATGAGTGAAGGTGAGGTATGCCCGAGGGGCTATTACAAGTGATTGTGAGGTATGTCCGATGGGCTTTTTATGAGTGACTGAGAGGCTTGCCCGAGGGGCTGTCTATGACTTCATTATTTCACTCTATTTTGTATTAAGCGTCTATCAAAACTGTTGAAAATTATCTACAAATTTTTTCTATCGACACTGGATTTTTATGAGATGTTTTGACTCAAACACCGATTTGAAAGTATGTTGTTTCACTGAGATTTCATATTATGATTCGTATGTGTTTTTACTGCTCGTCACTGCTGCTCAGCCTTTTTTATGGTTTTTACTTACTAAGTTAGCGTACTCACGTTACTCCTTGCACCTTATGTGCAGATCCAGGTGTTACTGGGCGTTCGAGCAAGTGTTGATTTATCCACCGCGGCTCATTGGAGTTAGCAAGGTAGCTGCATGGTGATCGCAACCTTCCTTTTCTTCCTCCTATCTAACTATAGTTATTTTATTAGATTTCCATACTGTATTGGTCCTAGCATTATCGGACTTGTATCGTAGATGCTGTGACACCCGATGTCGGCTTTTATTTCCGCATTTTTCTTTGTTTTAGAATTCTTACAAAATATTAATGATTAAATAGTTTGAAAATATATTTTTGAAAGAAAATAATGCGTGTTTTGGGTAATAAGTCGGCTAGCCTAGTACCACGATAGGCGACATTACGGCTTGGTAGTTTGGTTCGTGACAATTGGCTAGCGAATTAGTATATTTAAAAGTCAGTAACTAATAAGTCGAACCGTTAAACAAAAATATTTGTCTGATCCGCTCGAGAAGCAACCCCAAATATTTGTTTTCCTCTTTTGGATCGTGGACCTCATAGATTAATGCTAGAGAGATAAGGTTCAATTAGGGTGTTGACCGAATACCGACTTAAACCTAAGAAAAAAATTAACATATTTTTGGTTTGAGTTGGTTTTTAATTTTTAATTTTAAAAACCGAAAAAATTTAATTTAATTTTATTCTGAGTAAAAAAATAATCGCAAAAATTGAACCAAGCCCACCATATAAATATTTATTTGAATTTACAATTACATGCACATAGAGTACATATTAAATTTTTGAACTTTTGGTTTGTAGTCTAGTTCTTTGGTAAATGACAACTTGTATTAATGAGTATCTGGATTGGTAGGTTATGCTAGAATATAGTTAATGGTATATGTGTTTGACAATGTATGTAAAATAATTTTTAAAAAATGACAAAAATCAAATCACTAAAAAATTAATTGAATTGATTTGGTTTGATTTTAATATTTATAAAACCAACTTAATTGATTTATTTCTTTGAAAAAAATTGGCCCAAATCGAATATGAACACCCCTAGGTGCAGTAAGGCAAGCACACATGTGTTCACACTACTATCAATAAAATCTTAAGCCAAATTTTCTCTCATTTTTGTTCATTTTTTTTGTCATTGAGGCAGCGCAACCAGTGAAAAAATTAAGTATGGTTGGAGTTCTCTTAGCAATTCAGTTACTTGGTTACACACTAAAAACGTACTACTAAATACAACATATTGTATTTGTTCTCCTAACTAAATACAAAAATGAATTAAATCTCAAATTAAAAAAAGTCCTTGATTAATTTTTAATTTATAGACATAATCCTATTTAAATGCATTAATAAAACATAATTCTAACTTTAATGTTCAATGGATCGGGTTTGATCAATATGGCAGGAGGATGCGCCAAGTGATCTTCGGGACTTTTGTATCTATACCCGATTTTTGGATCACGTTTTAACTTATACTCGCTTTGCAAAAAAAATTGCAAGCATATCCACTTTTCGCATAAACTTCAGGCATACGGGTCTGAAGTAGCAAAAGCAATCACACAAAACTTCAGCATTCTAGGCGTTTTCAAAAACTTCAGCAGAAGTGCTGAAGTTATTTAGTTCATTTCTAAAAACTTCAGCACTAAATAAGCTGAAGGTTTGTCCTGGATTAATTAGTTTTGTCATAAAGATTTTTCAAAAACTTTAGCAAAAGATACTGAAGTTATTTAGTTCGTTTTCAAAAATTTCAGCAGAAGATGCTGAAATAATTTAGTTCGTTTTCAAAAACTTCAGCAGAAGATACTGAAGTTATTAAGTTCATTTGTAAAAACTTCAGCACTAGATAAGCTGAAATTTTGTGCTGGATTCATTAGTTTTGCAATAAAACTTTTCCAAAAACTTCAGCAGAAAATGCTGAAGCTGTTTAGTTCATTTGTAAAAACTTCAGAGTAAATAAGCTGAAGTTTTGTGCTGAATTCATTAGTTTTGCGAATAAAGCTTTTTCAGAAACTTCAGCAGAAGATGCTGAAGTTATTTAGTTCATTTGTAAAAACTTCAGCACTAAATAAGCTGAAGTTTTGTGCTGAATTCATTAGTTTTGCGAATAAAGCTTTTTCAGAAACTTCAGCAGAAGATGCTGAAGTTATTTAGTTCATTTGTAAAAACTTCAGCACTAAATAAACTGATGTTTTGCGCAGGTATCAGGAAGCCGGCGCCTGAAGTTATAAAAATTAGGGTATAAATTAAATAATTTTAAAAATATGAGTATAGGTTAAATGAGGGTGATCAAATACGGTGCCCCGCGCAATTTTTACGTGATCTTCCATGGGTCCATTATTAATTTTTGGCCCATGTAAGGAATATACTTGTCTATTATCTCTCAGCGTATTTTTTGCTATGGTAATGTTAAATGATCATTGTGCTCTTTAATATATTTGAGGACTACACACTCTCAGTTTCTTTATTTTTTTTCTTTTCTCTTCCTAGTTTGTTCAGAAGCTCTCTAGGGTTCCAATCGGAGTCTATTATTAAAACCTCAAAATGGGGTATAAGTTGTGGTTTTAAATTCCCAAAGCTAAATTTTTCTTATAAGACATGAGGTACTGAGTATCTCGTAACTTAGACACAATAAGGTAGCGATAACTTATTGTTCATGGGTCATAAGTTATAGTTTTAAAGTTTATAAGCTAAGTTTTGACTATAAGATAGGGTTATGGAGTATCTCATAAGTTAGACACAATGAGTTGGCGTAAACTGTTGCATATGGGCGTAAGTTATGGTTTTATAATCCTTGAGCTAAGTTCTTCCTATAAGGCAAGAGTTATAAAGTATTTCATAAGTTAGACCCAACGAGGTAGCATATAATGTTATTTGTGGGTAATAAGTTGTGATTTCAAAATCTCTGGTCCAAGTTTTGCCTATGACACATGAGTTATAGACCATCTCAAAGTTAGACAATAGTGTAAAGTGTTTCCCATGAGGAGTGTGTTGTGTCTTGAGAGTTTCTAAGTTATGTTTTGCCAATAAGGCAGGAATTGCAGAGTATCTCATAAGTTAAACATTGTGAGTTAGTGTAAAGTATTGCCTTTGCGGCTTAACTTGCGGACCAACAATATTCGACGAACAGAACAACGATATTCTTCAACGTTCATCACATTTTTGCTAACAAATTTCAATCTAGCTTCCTCAAATCTTCACGAAATACACTAAAATATCAACCATAGATTCCTAATCACAACCCCTAACAAGTCCTAACGGCAATTTTGGATTAAACTTCAATAACTCATAAAGCTCAATTGTTTGTTCTTCAAAACCTTCAATCCCAATAATGATCAAATTTTGTTTCTTCAATAAAATTCGCTCAAGTCTGTGTTAAAATAACAATCTAAATTTTAAAAAATAACAGTCACTGATTTTCAGCCACGAACTACTTCAATTTATTGAACCCAGATTTGAAATCCTTTATCTCCAACATTCCTCTTCTCCTTAGTCTTTTATCTGTTGCTATTCAGAAGCTGCTTTTGCTACTTTTGGGATGATATTTTTATTCAACTAATGCTCGTTAAGCCTAACTGAAGCTACTTTCAAGACTTTTTTATCGGGATCAAAACATCAATAGTGACACCACAATATCTTATTTCTCGGTAACTGCTATAAAATTCAGCCCTCCATCTTTGTGGATTTTAATTTTATATTTTGTGGCAAAATGAATTTATATTGGTAGTATTTTAACAATTATAGTTGGCCATTTTTCTCTTTGAGAATAGTTAAAATACAAGTTATAAGAATTAATGTGCTTTTTATCTAAAAAACTTCAACACAACTTTTCAGTTGATATGAAATACATATTATATGGATGTTCACTAATCAAATATAACTCACGCTACTCTTCTTCATTATGTAGATAACCCCCACTACTTCTCACCATTATAGTTGTAACTCTCCCACCTCCATATCCTCCCCATGATCTTCCCTCATGTTCGCATAGTTAATACCGTGTTCATGGCATCCCTTTGTATTACCTCAATGTCATCCTATAAATAAAGGGTTTGGGTATCACATTATATACACTTGAAAGAAATAAGAAGATCTCCTCTCTTTCTCTCTATATCTCTTATCTATTTTCTTGTTTTATGTTATTGCTTTGAGCTTAGTTTCTTAACACATTATCAGCACGAAGCTCTAACCAAGTGGGAAGATAACTTATTTAACGATGGAATTATAAATGGCCAACAACCTTGAATCAATTTGGTTAAGCCTGTGAAAATTTGAGCATTTCGTATGCCATATCGATATTGTGTTTGCTTATGTTATACATGGAGTATCATTTTTCAGTTGCCATGAATTCTGCAATTAACTTACGTTAATATTTAAGACTTTATTTAATTTGTGTTACTTAATAATTTATTTTCATTTTTGCAGATGTATACATATGAAGTACTTGCTTTCGAGTGACAAACAAGAGCATATTACGATGCCTTGATATCATCTCCCATATGGTACTGCTCTGACAGTTTCAATCCAAGATTATGGAATTGTTAATTATTGAGAAGGTTTCTAATTAATCTTAATAATAAAAAGAATTCAAATTTATGTTGTGGTCCTAATAAATTTTGTATCACTAAGATAGTTTTATTCCCTTTATATTTGATCATGTGATTTTTTGTGAAAGAGATCAATGTGAACTTTTATTAAAGTTCGAGCAAAAATAACTGATTATTAGAAAGTAGTATATCATGAAAGGCTCAAGGGTGAGTTCAATTAGATTTATTATGCTATTGTATAAAGGTAAGACATCGGATTTGAGTCCTAGTGGACTATGATGATAAGAGTTAGATATGAGTCCCAACTCATTATGGCCTAACATGCCTTTATATGGGCAAAGCATTGAGTTTGAGTCCCAATGCACCATACTGATGATATAATGATGACTAAAGAAAAATAATTTATCTTTTATGTAAAAATATGAAGTTTGTCTCACTTGATTTCTCCATTCTTGAAATGAATGTGATAGCAGTGCATAAGTAGTCTAAATAAAGATACGTGGTTGACCAATGAACGTGTGTGGGCTAAAGATCAAATAATAACAGTCATCATTATGGTAACTGTAAAAAGGAGAACAATAAGGATTCTCAAAATGATCCTTCAAAGGTGAAGGAATATGTATCAATGTGGTTTGTTAATACGAGACACGTTCACATCGTTGAAATGTGACTTGTGATAAGCATTTTAAATGCAGGCTCATTCCTGAAAGTAAATGTTGAAATATATATGTGACAAAAATTATGCATAAGAATGTGCTTATGCATGGTTGGATAAATACCACAAATCACCTCTAAGAGAGGTTTGAGAGAAATAAAGATATTGAATATTACAATGTGGTTACATGAATATGTCATTGGCCGCGTACATGTGGTACGCCAAAAATATTTTTCCGTTCCTTATAAAAGGTTATTAAAGGCAAAGTTATAGCAAGAAATGATTTTACTTATGATGATTTTGACCATGGAAATAATAATATGATTTTCTATGTGGGTCAGAGGAGATATTCGCCACTTGGATGGTGTGATAAAATATTTGTCGTTCAAAATTAATTGAGACCTCCGGAAGAGAGAATTTGTTATTATCCGAATTAATGAAATTGTTCTTTATATTTATAATGTAGCAAGTCTCAAAAGAAATTTTTTGAGTTTCAAATATAATAGCCAAAGTGGTTGGCATTTGAGACTATAAATGAAAGGAAGATTGAATATCTTCATATTACTATAATTATACAGGCTAAATAAGAAAGGTTACCCGACTTTTCTTCTATTTGTACTACAGATGTATAAGTATGATGATGGAATCACATGCCATAGTAAATTAAATATTTACTGAAATAAACAACACTTGGCATGACCGGTAGGCCATCCCAGTTCAGTTATGATGCGAAAAATGATTGAAAATTCACATTGGCATATATTGAATAATTAGGAGATTCTTCGAGAATTCTCATGTAGGACTTGTTCTCATGGTTAATTGATTACTATACCAGCTGGCGTTGGGATTGTATTTTCTGATTTTTGGAACATAAATGATGATGATGATGATGATGATGATGATGATGTGATATATATATATATATATATATATATATATATATGGACCCAATCACCTGCCATTTGAACTGCTTACTATTATATGATTTTAATAGATGCATCTATTATATGGTCACATGTGCGTTTGTTATCAACTTGCAATTTGAATTTTGCAAGGTTGATTGCTCAAATTATTAGAGCACAGTTCCATAATATGAATTATGATAATTATCTTGAAACTACTGGTTTAAATATAAGTTGGTTTAGCAGATATTGTATGCCTCCAATTAAGCTAAACCATTGGTTATGAGAACAAAACTACCAAATAAAATTTTGGTATGAGATGTATTATTTAATATACAACAAAACTTGTACGCATCTAGCCAAGTTATGATAACTTCTCCCTATCACAATTGGTTCAGGGTCAGAAACTAAATAATTTTCATTTAGAAATATGGATGTGCTATATGATTTAAATATCTGTGATGACCCAAAAGGTCATCCTGTGCTAATTTAACTAAATCTGTGTTTCGAGGCCCCGAAAGCCTCAGTTAATATCACCTCGATATGCGTGCGTAGCCCGGGCGTGTAGCTGAGAAGCTTTTATGTGAAACTTGGTGAAAAAAATGGAAATTATAATAATTAATTGAATACAGTTGACTTTGGTCAAATTTTTTGATAAACGGACCCGGACCAGTGATTTGACGGTTCCGGAGGGTCCGTAGAAAAATATGGGACTTGGGCATATGCCCGGAATCGAATTCGGAGGTCCCAAGCTCGAGAAATGAATTTTTTAAAGAAAATTGTCTTTTGAATAATATAAAGGTTTTTGAAAATGAATTTTGATGTGAAAACCGTGTTACCGGTCCCGTATTATGGTTTCGGAGCCCGGAACAGATTTAATATATGTTATATGAGTTATCTGTGAAATTTGGTGTAAAATGGACTTGAAATGACGTGTTTCGTATCAAAATCGGAATAATTGAGCCTTATGAAGTTTTAAGAAAATTCTATGAGTTTTGAGGTTTAATTCATTGATTTTGATGATATTTTGGTGATTTGAATGCTTGAATAAGTTCGTAGGATGATTTGGGAGTCGTGTGTGTTTTTGGTTTTGAGCCCCGAGGGCTCAGGTGAGTTTCGGGTAGCTTACGGGGTGTAAAAAGTATGAAAAATCTGGTGTTTCCTTGAGTTATCTGGTGTCTGGTGTTGTTCAGTGCGATCGCAGGTCTATCTCCGCGATCGCGTAGTGTATCTGAGAGGGGAGGGTTCTGTGACTCTATGCGATCGCATAGTTGCTTCCGTGATCGCATAGATTATAGGTGGTCTGGGGTGGGGGCTGGGTAGCATCTCTCTGCGATTGCGCTATACCCTCCGCGATCGCAGGCGTATGGGTCAGGCTCTTCCGCGATCGCACCCTTTGTTCCACGGTCGCATAGTAGGGAAAAACTTCAAGCTCTGCGATCGCAGCCCCTCTTTCGCGATCGCAGAGAACAAATTCGTTCAGTGATTTTTTAATAACCCCAAACAGAATTGTTACGAGACTTACTCCCAATTTTCACTACCCTCCTTCTTACCCACACCCCATAGGCGATCTTTGAAGGGTTCTTCCTCCATAGCTTCATAGTTAAGTGTTCTTAACATCATTTTCTCTTACTTTCATCAACTAATCACTAGAATCTAGGCCTAAAATCCTAAAATCAAAGTAGAAATTAGGGGTTTTGGGTAGAATTAGGGCTAATGAGATTTTGGGTAATTCAACCTCATTTTGGGGTCGTATTTCAAAACAAATTATATATTTGAACTCGTGGGGTATGGGTAATCGGGTTTTGGTTCGAGCCTCGTGTTTGGACCAAGCAAGCCCGGGGTCGAATTTTTGTAATTTTGGAAGAATGCTAGGAATTATATATTTAGGCTATGGGATTGTACTAATGAGTCATTATTGATGTTAATAAGTTAATTATGTCTAGATATTATCGTTTCGGAGTTGAATTCAAAAGGAAATGCGGTATTAGAAGCTTGAATTGCTATTCCTGGACCCGAGGTAAGTGTCTTGCCTAACTTTGGTGAGGGAATAGGTATTGTATGCTATGTGATAAGTGTTTATCATGTCCAATTCATAGGTGAAGTGACGAGTACCTATGAACTGTGTGTCAAGCATGCCCGTGAGTCTATTTCTGATAGAAACCTTGTTTCTACTTCCATGATTCATTATGTTATGAAAATGTCTCTACTTGGGAGTTGTTTGTTGCTGGAAGCCTTGGTCGGTGAACTCATGATGTATTGGTTCGCTTGAGAACCCATTCGTTAAGGATATATATATATTGAAGACATTAGTTATCGCTGAGACCCTTGCCGGGAAATCGTTGTGATATTGATTGATGCTTTCCCCTTGCCGGGTGATTTTGAACTATATTTCCACTGTGCTGCATTCCTTACCATTGATTTTTTTCATTGTTTTGGTGAGGAAGAGTTTAAAGCACGAAGGGTGATGCCGTGACATTATTTACATTGCTTACATCCATACTTGTTATGTTAGTACTTCTTGTTCACTTGCTCTCTTGCTTTCTCCTATGTGTTTAATCAATTGCCTTATCGCTCACTTGCTTCCCCATTAAATGTTCCCTTATCCCCCTACCTGTCTGTCTATTTCTTGCCTTGTTTTTCCATGTTAAATGTTGTAGAATAGGACAGGTGAACGTTGTTGTCAAGTCTAGCCTCGTCACTACTTCGGCCGAGGTTAGGCTCGGCACTTACTCAGTACATGGGGTCGGTTGTACTGATACTACACTGCACTTCTTAATGTTGTGCAGATCCCGCACCCGGACCCTATGGACAGCGTTGAGGGAGTCTCCTTCAAGGAATACGTGGGCCTTGGCGTCTCTCCTATCCGTAGAACTCATATTGTCTTGTCTTATTCTCTAGTTCCAAAGACAATTATGTATTCTCTTTCAGACTTTGTATTTAGCGTTCAATAGACAGTTCGTGAAGTTGTGATTCCCGGTTTTGGGGCATTAAACGACGTTTGTATTTACTATTTCATGTATCTTTTGAATCATTTATCATTTTCGTTGTTTAGAACTATAAAGTGTTTTCGTTAAATACTGTTAAACTGGCGTTATTTTGAGGGTTTAGTTGTGCACGTTGGCTTGTCTAGCGGGTTCAACGTTAGACGCAGTCACAACCTGAAGGGTGGGATTTCGGGTCGTGAAAAGTTGGTATCAGAGCACTAGGTTGCTTAGATCTCACAACTCACAGACAAACTTGTTAGAGTCTGAGGGATCGGTACGGAGACGTCTGTATTTATCCCTCTGAGGCTGCAAAGTTAGGAATAACTCCACATTTCTTCATCTCCAACGTGCGAATTTATTCTATAATTGATGATTGAACTTGCCTAGTCTTGTCCTCTCACTAATCACGACAATACGCGAAGCGTCTACGACTGGACAAGAGATGAAGCCCCAATGGCAGCTACGATCAAGGGAAGAGACAGAAGCAGAGCGCAGTCTAAAGCTCGGACATCAACACTTATTGTACAATCTCAAATGGATCTAGATGCGGAGGTTCTAGCTCAGTCAGTATATGTGGACTAGATCAGATTCCGGAAGGATTTATAGCTTACTCCATGGTTGCAGGATGCACTAGTCCGTTTATTGAGGTTGGGCAAGTCACCAAACAAGTTCCACTCCATTTCAGTGGTATATCTTTTGAAGACCCACATGATTTTCTGTTCCGCTTCCAGGAAGTATTGCACACCATGGGAATAATTGTAAAGCAACATAGTTGATTTATATGAGCTGTGAAGTTTAACATCGTGGATTATCAGGTATTGTGACCTATGACTTGTGACACGTGTGGAACTCCACTGTCAAGGAATAGATTGAGAGGCCACGTGTCATATCGGTTTTGGTTTTGAATGTATAAGGCCGAGGATTTTTGCAAGAGATAAAGCTGGGAATTTCGGTACGTCTACCTCCTTAATAACCCTATACCTCAGTACCAAATGATTTATCCAAACAACTTGAAGTCTACAAAAGTCTACTCGGTGTGGAAGTCACGGCTGTGTCGGGTCATAAGACGGTATCGGAATATGCCATCAGGTTCGATAAGTTAACCCGTTACACTCCTACGTTGGTTTGTATAGCCAGAGGGCGAGTCCCCAGACTCATTAAAGGACTCAAAGATGATTGTAAATTTTGGACGACTCAGGGCAGGATGATACTTTACGTCGGCTAGTGGTAGGAATTACCCTAGACTTGGGAGAGCCATATTTCATTAGAGCACTGAGGCTACGTGTCCCATTGCAGCTACAAATCAACTACATGACCACCTAGGGAAAAAGGAGTCGAAATGTCGAAAGTGGAGGTTAGATTTCTAGAGGTCGAGACCCAGTCTGTTGATATATTTTCTATGGTATGGATGAGGTCGTTACATTAAATGGTTTCAAAATTAAAAAGACAATCCCTAATTAATATAAGTAATGATTTCTGAACTTAATTCGGTTATGCTTGTCTAATAAAATTCTTCTAATATGCTCAACTTTCGGGTGAGCTTCGTAACTCTAAAAATCTACTTATGTGAATACTCGTATTGAGAAATTCTATGGAGATAACTATATCTATCATTACGTGTTGTGATTTTGTTTAACGGAAAATATTTAAATAAAGGAAGTGGAATGTCTCGATTGGCACGATATGCATATCGCTTGTGATTCAGGATTGAGGACGAGATCCTCGCGTGTCATTATGATTTGGTATATTTTAGCCGGGCTACGAGCCGCAATGGAAGCTATGTAAAGACGAGACCCTTGTGATGGAAATTCTTGTGTTAAAAATTCTCCCTTGTGAATTAAATTTTTGTTTTGTTTTCTTTCCTTACTTTAGACGGATAGGGAGTCATTCTTGTTAAACTTATTAATTATGTACACAATAATAATAATAATAATAATAACAATAATAATAGATAAATAAATAAACTAATGAACTATATGTGCGTAATTCGCCACTTCGTGCCAATTATGGAGCCTTAACCTTCAAGGTAGGTGCCCGCCCAGGGGGCGTTAGATGAGGCACGTTATTTTGGATAATCACGAGGTCTTCAAGTATCATATCTCGATATCAACAGAGTTGAAGGAATTAAAGGAGCAGTTGTAGGATTTGTTGGATAAAGGCTTCATTAGGCCTAGTGTTTCTCCTTGGGGAACTCCAGTGTTGTTTGTCAAGAAACAAGATGGCTCGATGAGGATGTGTATTGACTACCGGCAGTTGAATGAGGTTACTATTAGGAATTAGTATCCTTTGCCGAGGATTGATGACTTAATTGCTCAGCTTCAGGGTGCTACAGTGTTTTCCAAGATAGATTCGAGATCTGATTACCATCAGCTGAGGATCAGGGCGTCGGATGTTCATAAGACGGCCTTTCGCACTCGTTATGGGCATTATGAGTTTTTGGTTATGTCGTTTGGGTTGACGAATGCCCCCGCGGCTTTCATGGAGTTGATGAATCGGGTGTTCAGGCCTTATTTGGACTCGTTCGTGATTGTGTTTATTGATGATATCTTGATATACTCCCGTAGCCGAGGGGAGCATGAGAAGCACCTTAGAGTAGTTCTTCAGACTTTGAGGGATAGGCAGTTGTACGCCAAGTTTTGCTAAGTGCAAGTTTTGGTTGAGTTCTGTGGCATTTCTGGGCCACGTCGTGTCGGAAGAGGGCATTCGGGTGGATCCCGAGAAGGTTTCAGCAGTTAGAGATTGACCTAGGCCCACTTCAGCTACGGAGATTCGGAATTTCTTGGGCCTAACAGGTTATTATCGCCGATTTGTGGAGGGATTTTCATCGATTGCAACCCCGATGACCAGGTTGACTCAGAAGGGTGCCCAGTTTAGGTGTTCGGATGAGTGCGAGGCGAGCTTTCAGAAGCTCAAGACAGCCTTGAACACGACACCGGTGTTAGTTTTGTCCACAGGTTCAGGACCGTATACCACGTATTGTGATGTTTCACGGATTGGGCTTGGTGCAGTGTTGATGCAGGATGGCAAGGTCATAGCCTATGCTTCTCGTCGGTTGAAGGTTCATAAGAGGAATTATCCAGTTCATGACTTGGAGTTAGCGACGATTGTTCATGCCTTGAAGATTTGGAGGCATTATTTGTATGGGGTGCCATGTGAGGTATTCACTGATCACAAGAGTTTGCAATATTTGTTCAAGCAAAAGGAGTTGAACATGAGGCAGAGAAGGTGGTTAGAGTTGTTGAAGGATTATGATATTACTATTCTTTATCATCCGGGGAAGGCCAATGTGGTGGCCGATGCTTTGAGCCGGAAGTCAGTCAGCATGGGTAGTCTTGCCTATTTAGCAGTTAGAGAGTGACCTCTTGTTTTGGATGTTCAGGCTTTAGCCAACCGATTTGTGAGATTGGAGGTTTCTGAGACTGGCAGTGTGTTGGCCCATACTGTAGCCCGTTCTTCCTCGTATGATCGTATTCGGGCCAAGCATTATGATGATCGTCATTTATGTGTTCCCAGAGACAGAGTCAGGTACGGTGATGCCAAGCAGGTTACGGTTGATGATGAGGGAGTCTTGAGGATGCATGGTCGTATCTGTGTACCCGATGTTGATGGTATTCGTGAGTTGATATTGCAGGAGGCCCATAGTTCCCGGTATTCCACTCATCCGTGCGCCGCCAAGATGTTCCAGGACATGCGACAACATTATTGGTGGCGTGGAATGAAGAAGGATATTGTAGCTTATGTAGCTTGGTGCTTGAATTGCCAACAGGTTAAGTATGATCACTAGAGACCCGGTGGTTTGATGCAGCGGATTCAGCTTCCCAAGTGGAAGTGGGAGCGTATCACGATGGATTTTGTAGTTGGGCTTCCACGGACTCAGAGGGTGTTTTATGCGGTTTGGGTTGTTGTGGATAGGCTGACCAAGTCACCGCACTTCATTCCGGTATCAGTTCCATATTCAGCGGAGGAGTTGGCAAAGATATATATGAGGGAGATTATTCGATTGCATGGTGTTCCCTTATCCATTATATCAAACCGAGGTACTCAGTTTACCTCCCATTTTTGGAGAGTTTCTCAGCGAGAGTTGGGTACACCGATTGATTTTGGAGGATATGTTGCAGGCCTGTGTCATTGATTTTGGTGGTTCATGGGACCAGCTCCTTCCTTTAGCTAAGTTTTCCTACAACAACATCTATCAGTCGAGCATTCAAATGGCTCCGTCTAAGGCGTTGTATGGTAGACGGTGTCGGTCTCCAGTTGGATGGTTTGAGCCGGGAGAGGCTAGGTTGTTGGGTTCTGAGTTAGTCCAGGATGCCTTGGACAAGGTGAAGATTATTCAGGATAGACTTCGTACAGCTCAGTCCAGGCAAAAGAGTTATGCGGATCGCAGAGTTCGAGATTTGGCTTTCATGATAGGAGATCAGGTGTTTCTTAGAGTGTCGCCTATGAAGGGCGTGATGAGGTTCAGGGAGAAGGTCAAGTTGAGCTCTAGGTACATTGGTCCATTTGAGATTTTGGATAAGGTAGGAGAGGTGGCCTACAAACTTTCCTTTCCACCGCATTTATCAGCTGTGCATCCAATGTTTCACGTATCTGTGCTCCGGAGGTATATTGCGGATCCATCTCATGTACTTGACTTCAGCGGTGTCCAGTTGGACAAGGATCTGACTTATAAGGAGAAGCCAGTAGCCATATTAGCTAGGCAGGTTCGTCAGTTGAGATCGAAGAGTTATCCTTCGGTTAGTGTTCAGTAGAGAGGTCAGCTTGCCGAGGCAGCTACTTGGGAGTCCGAGTCCGATATGCGGAACCGTTATCCCCATCTTTTCTCTGACTCAGGTACTTTTCTATGTTCGTTCGAGGACGAACATTTGTTTTAAAGGTGGAGATTGTGATGATCCAAAAGGTCATCATGTGCTAATTTACCTAAATCTGTGTTCTGAGGCCCCGAAATCCTCCGTTAATCTCACCTCAATATGCGTGCGTAGCCCGAGCGTGTAACCGGGAAGCGTTTATGTGAAACTTGGTGAAACAAAATGGAAATTATAGTAATTAATTAAATACAGTTGACTTTGGTCAACATTTTTGATAAACGGACCCGGACCCGTGATTTGACGGTCCCGGAGGGTCCGTAGAAAAATATGGGACTTGGGCGTATGCCCGGAATTGAATTCTGAGGTCCCAAGCTCGAGAAATGAATTTTTAAAGAAAATTGTCTTCTGAATAATATAAAGGTTTTTGAAAATAAATTTTGATGTGAAATCCGTGTTACCGGGCCCGTATTATGGTTCCGGAGCCCGGAAAAGATTTAATATATGTTATATGAGTTGTCAGAGTTAAAATTTGGTATAAAATGGACTTAAAATGACGTGTTTCGAATTTAAATCGGAATAATTGAGCCTTATGAAGTTTTAAGAAAATTCTATGAGTTTTGAGGTTTAATTCATTGATTTTGATGATATTTTTGTGATTTGAATGCTTGAATAAGTCCGTAAGATTATTTGGCAGTCGTGTGTGTTTTTGGTTTTAAGCCCCGAGGGCCCGGGTGAGTTTCGGGTAGCTTACAGGGTGTAAAAAGTATGAAAAATCTGGTGTTTCCTTGTGTTATCTGGTGTTTGGTGTTGTTCAGTGCGATCGCAGGTCTATCTCCGCGATCGCGTAGTGTATCTGAGAGGGGAGGGTTCTGTGACTCTATGCGATCGCATAATTGCTTCCGCGATCGCATAGAGTATAGGTGGTCTAGGGTGGGGGCTGGGCAGCATCTCTCTGCGATCGCGCTATACCCTCTGCGATCGCAGACATATGGGTCAGGCTCTTCCGCGATCGCACCCTTTGTTCCACAGTCGCATAGTAGGGAAAAACTTCAAGCTCTGCGATCGCAACCCCTCTTCCGCGATCGCAGAGAAAAAATTCGTTCAGTGATTTTTTTAATAACCCCAAACAGAATTGTTACGGGACTTACTCCCAATTTTCATTACCCTCCTTCTTCCCCACACCCCATAGGCGATCTTTTGAAGGTTTCTTCCTCCATAGCTCCATAGGTAAGTGTTCTTAACATCATTTTCGCTTACTTTCATCAACTAATCACTAGAATCTAGGCCTAAAATCTTAAAATCAAAGTAGAAATTAGGGGTTTTGGGTAGAGTTAGGGCTTGTGGAGGTATGGGTAATCGAGTTTTGGTCCGAGCCTCGTGTTTGGACCAAGCGGGCCCGGGGTCGAATATTGGTAATTTTGAAAGAATCTTAGGAATTATATATTTAGGCTATGGTAATGTATTAATGAGTCATTATTGATGTTAATAAGTTAGTTATGTCTAGATATTGTCGTTTCAGAGTTGAATTCAAAAGGAAAGGCGGTATTAGAAGCTTGA
>MDKH01057711.1:0-62388 GCA_005239495.1 Nicotiana undulata
AGGGGCGGTCCCGCACCTGCGGCTGGGCAACCGCACCTGCAGTCACACCAGCTGCTGTGCACCGGCAGTGATTTTTTTGCTGGTTTTTGGCCTCGCGCGGGGTCCAGGAGGCACCTGGGCCCACCCGAGCACCCGTCCAAAAATACCAACAAGTCCCAAATCATAAAACGGACTTGCTCGAGCTCACGGAACACTCAACATCACGCTAAAACTCAAAATCACCCTCCAAAACCCCTAAATTCAACACTTAAGAATTTGGAATTCTAGGATTCTATAACGATGTGCCAAACCGACCCACACAACTCGGAACGACTTCAAACTTTGCAGACAAGTTATAACTGACACAACGGAACTATTCCCGGTCTCGGAATTTCATTCGGACCTCGGGAACATAAAATCACCTTTCAAGCCAAAGTTCAAATACTTTAAAAACCTCAAAAGTTCATTAACTCCAATTTTCCTCATTTTAATCCGAAACCAATCAAATCAAGTCCGTTTTACACCAAATTTCACAGATAGGACAAATAACATATAATAAACCTGTTCCGGGCTTCGGAACCGTAATACGGACCCGGTAACACGGTTTTCACATAATTATTCATTTTCAAATTCCTTTATTATTTTCAGAAAACAATTTTCTTTAAAAAATTCATTTCTCGGGCTTGGGACCTCGGAATTCGATTCCGGGCATACGCCTAAGTCCCATATTTTCCTACGGACCCTCCGGGACCGTCACATCACGTAATTCAAAAATTTCATTTTTATCAAATTTTCACATGGAAGCTTCCTGGCTACCTGCTCGGGCTGCGCACGCATATCGAGGTGAGATTAACGGAGGCTTTCGGGGCCTCGGAACACAGAATTAGCTGGAATTACTTAGGATGACCTTTTGGGTTCATCACACTAAGGCACCTACGAAAGTGTGCTTTTTTGCATGGCTAGCGGCGAGGGGGTGATTTTGACTGCTGAGAATCTGCGAAAGAGAGGAATAACACTTGTTAGTAGGTGCTACATGTGTAAAAGCTCAGGGGAAGAAGTTGATCATCTCCTGTGTCCTCGGCTTTGTGGAGGGCAATTTTGAACCTTTTTGGTGTTCAATGGGTGATGCCAAGCACTGTAAAGGAAATGTTATATAGCTGGGCCGGTATCCATAGAAGAAGAAAGCAAAAGGCGTGGAAGTAATCCCCGTTAGCTCTCATGTGGATAGTTTGGGGGGAGAGATATAGGAGAGCTTTTGAGGGGACAGAGTCTACTTTTTCACATCTTAAGAATAGTCTTTTATCTTTGATCGCTTTTTGGTGCACTCATGTAGCCCCCATTTGTATAGAAGATTGAGCGTCTTTTGTAGAGAATCATGTTCTGATGTAAATTCTCTACTTTTTGGTATACTTCTTGTATACGGGAGTTCTCTCCCTTTTGATTAATACAATTTACCTTATAAAAAAAAAAAGAGGTGTATGTATGCTCATATTCAAGCAATCATAATATAGGGCGTTTACATTAGAAGATTGGAATATAAAGAATAAAATTGAAACAAAAATGTTACCCAAGATCACCTTGTATCCTTATTATAGAAGTTATTTATTCTTCTCAATAGGTACTAACACATTTTTTTCTGTAAAATAAATACAGAAGGATATACTTGGACTCGGACAATAATATAATCAAAAGGTTGACTGCGTAGTTACTGGTTCAAGTAATTTAAAAAGAAGAAAATAGGGTCAGTTTAAAAAAGTCTGACTAGGTAGGCCTGAGACTTGGACAATAACATAATCAAAAGGTTGACTGGGTAGTTACTGGTTAAAGTAATTTAAAAAGAAGAAAATAGGGTAAGTTTGCAAAAGGCTGACCAGGTAGACATGGGATTTGTTCATTGAAGAAGGAAGAAGAAGAAAGTTGAAGTGACGAAGTTGAAAATCTGATATGGACTTTTGCTATTCATGGGTCAGTTTGGGCTAAAATGATGGGCTGATTTGGCTACTAAAAATAAATGGGTTTAGTTGGGTTGTGCCCAAACTTAGCCCATCATTAAAGTATCTCATGCCCAACCCGTTAAAACCTGGGCGGGTCAAATGGGTTTGGGCTACTTTTGCCACCCCTATAGCTAACTAGGAAAATGCATGTTTGATTGGATCTAGTCTTGTGTTAACTTAGTAAACACGTGTTCTTGCTGATGAAAGTAACTATCTGGAAATTGTAGGAAGTATATAGGTTTGATCTAGGATGTAGCTTTATTAGGCCTTTACAGAAAATGGATATAGATTCATTAGAAACTTAAAACTGAAAAGAAGAGGAGAAGGAGGTGTAAAAATTTCATAGATTGGAAAAGCAATGTGATGCTTGTGAAATAGGATATCTTATAATAGGAGGCTAGTAGTTATGATGTAAATAGGGTGACTGAGGCGGAGTTCCTTGCTCTGCAGGGCGAATATACACTTTGATGCAAATGGTTTGCATCTCTAGGATGCTGTTTCTAATAAAGTAACTCATCAAAAAAGCAGTGATAAATTTGATTGTAACATAGGTATCAGATGAATAAAATAAGTGCTACTTTGTTTTATGAACTTCTCTACATGAAAGAGAAAGGTGCTGCCTTTTAGTTCGATAAGTTTTTAAATGATCTATTTCCTTGCAGATTTTGAAGGCAAGGCAGATATGAAGATTCGAGCTTTGGAAGAGGTCGAGGAACTTAGAGCAAAGAGGGCAGACAAACAGGTGCCGAGGGGAATTCAAGAAATTCAATTTCCTTTTCCAATAAGTCAATTCAAACAATAATTCATTACATGTTTAACTTCCTCGGCTAAATATTTATATCACAATACTGTTCCCTTTCCTTCAGTCAATGCTTCTTTTGGAGGCTTTTAACAAAGACCGAGCATCTTTACCTCAGCCCCTTCAGAATGCTCCACAATTAGCACCCTTGCCTGCTGCTACTCCAGATCCTCGCATACAAGAAATGATAAATGAGAAACTGAAGAAAGCAGAAGATCTCGGTATGTACAAATTTAATATCTATATAACCATGAAGTTTTTGTCTATGACCTACTTATTTTGCACCAAGTCTTCGTATTCTTCATTAATACGCTTTCTCAGGCTGAATGTGTTTGATCTTGTGAAATCCCGTTGATTTTGGTTCAAGTCCACGAGTGTTTCAATGGCAATTTGAGAAGTAAAGTAACTACAGGAACAAGAGGACTAGTTTGGCTTTAGAAGCATCTTAGTGACTACTTTGGAATGGAAATTGATTCAGCGAGTAAAGTAAAGGATAGACATGGACAAGTTTACTTCCCAGCCAGTTATTTGTTCTGATACCTTGACATTCTACAGCATTTCTTCATTGTGGAACCAAATGAGATGGTGATGTGCACAGGTCAATTTTGAAGCAGAACAGGGATCCTCTGATCTCAGTTTTCTGATGGAAAAGCATTTATAGGGAGAAAGGAAAAAAGAGAAATGACCGACTGATATCTAAAGAAATATGTTAACAGATATTGACTAAAGAGAAACTTATCAGAAGAAAAATTGACTGAATAGAAGATTAAGCCCAATGTGGAAGAATATTGCTTTTGTAAACCTCAAATGATATCTACTGTTGGTACATTATCTGAGCAAAATGCTGCATAGCTTTTGCTCATATTTTTAATTTCTTTCTGGTAACTTTTTTCTGATCAATAACTTTATTTTGATATTTTTGCTCTCCTTGTATTTAGGTGAGCAAGGGATGGTTGATGAAGCTCAAAAAGCATTAGAAGAGGCTGAAGCGCTTAAGAAGGTTCCGGGCAACTTTGTTCTCGTGTTGTGCTTGTTTATGAACTTTTGATGCTTTAGTTTGCCTCTCTTTCCTTTCTCTATTTATGAGTTTCTTGTCTGTGCTTTGTTCCTAACTATCTTCTTTATTCAGCTGCCTGCAAGGCAAGGTTCTGTTCAGGATTCCTCAAAGTACACTGCAGCCGATGTGCGGATCGTAAGTCAATTTTCTCCATCTCTGTTAGGCGGTATTATTGTGTATGAATTATATCTTTGTTGCAGACCAAAAATAAATAAATAAATAAATGTGTGCTGTCGCGAACTGTTTAAGCTTATAATTAGGTGGCACACACTTCATCACAGTATTAGAGCAGAGGTTTTGTGTTTGAGTTTCACTACCCACCTATCGAATTGTCCAGGAGAAAAAAGGAAGAATGAGGCAGCACATGACAAAGCATGCTGTAGACCTAAAGTACATGAACAAAATTGTTCTCCATTAGGTTAAGCTTTTAGATGCAATGGTCAAAACACTTTAACAATCTATGTAATGTATTTTTGTTAACGCTGACTCTTCCCTGGGTGTTTATCATAAAAATCGTAATTTCAATTTGAGAATCTGTTTTACCAATTCATGAAGGAAGTCGTCAATGAGACTTTGTGTGGATCCTTATAAAAGAAAACAGAGAGACTATTCGATGGATGGAATGGTTGGGGAATGGGGTGTAGAATCTTACCTTTTGAATTTTAAAGAAGTTTCAGTTTGCAGTGGTTACATTCTCTTTTCAGGAAAGCTAAGAGCTTGGTTGGATTTTGTAGCATCATTCTGTTTCATTTTCCAAGAAAATCCTTTGGAGGAAGAGTTCTGCATTTTATTTGGCTTGCTTTTGCCGTTTTCTCAGAGGCCTTGTTCGGTTAGCTAGGGAATTTGAATTGAGGAAAAATCGAATAGGATTCAATTGACCTGTAAAAATGCTAAGTTTCAGCTCAAATGGAAAGGAGAAATTAGAACAGAGTGAATGAAGAGCCTTATGGGAGCTTAGATATGCGTGTTTTATGAGGGATGCTCTTCGCAGACACACACACACACACACACTCTCTCTCTCACGCACACACACGCGCGCACACACACACACGCGCACACACACACACACTCAAGGGAGGGGAAAGAGGGAGAGAGGGAGAGAGAGAGAGAGAGAGAGAGAGAGAGAGAGAGATGAGGCAAAACAATTTCTGTAGAGTAAATTTAGACTTTGTGCTCCAACACACTGCTTCCAAAGAAGACTTTTACAGCTTCTCCCAAATTGGGCACAGGTGCAGAATAATGTTGTGTTTTGTTTGAATTGGAAAGTTTTTGAAAATAATAGAATTTGTCCGTCCTCCCACATGGGCTAGTTTGTGCACTGTGTTTCCGTAATTTTCACTGGAAACAATAAAAGCCAGGTTTCTTTTGGGCTTGAGACGATAAATAAAATGAATGAATCATTGATTTCCTCTAGAATTACTAAAACATTGTCTTGAATTGGGACGTATACAGTATGCTGAGTATTAGCAAAATGTGCTTGCTTTCATGATGTTTGTGCATATGTCCCTATTAACTTGAGAGAACGAAGTCCTTATATGGAGTTACCAATCCTGATATGTTGATTACTTTTGCAGACTGATCAGAAGCTTCGCGTATGTGACATTTGTGGTGCATTCTTAAGTGTTTACGACAGGTGAATGTTCTTTTTTCTATTTTCTTCTTTCCGGAAGATCTACCTAGTTGCTTTTTAGGAAAGACGGAGGGCTACTTTGGAGTTTTGAGTACTTCAGTATTTAACATGGCAATTGTACCTCCTTGTTACCAGCAGGCTTTGGGCCCAGTTTTACGAGGATAAACTTTTGCTGCTAAATAATGTGCGTTTTTTCTGTATTATTTTATCAATCATGCAATCCTTAGCTGGAAAGTTGTGTGGCAGTTGTTATTGTTACAATCTTTTGTGTTAAAAGCTATGCGATTTAGAGCCAAGAATTACCAGTTGTGCTTGCTTTGCTTTTCTCTTCAGTGATAGACGCTTAGCTGATCACTTTGGAGGAAAACTTCATTTGGGTTATATACAAATCCGTGAAAAGTTGGCTGAACTTCAGGTAAGATAAAACTATTTAGTTTCCATTAATCCTTATCTTGCTCTTGTTTTTTGAGAAGCCAGCTATATGATATACAATATTTATTAAGGGTATTGTGTTCTTGTATATATCTGTTTGGAGAAAATATCTGTTTGTAGAATTTGTGCTGGACTGCGTGATGTGATGTGTTTGATCTATTAAGAATTTCGGATGAGCATTTTTAGCAAGTAGCTAAACTGGGTAATCTGAACATTTTGATTCAGGTGCTGGTATAATGTTTCGCTTTCTTCTATAGAGATTCTCAGTGTATATGATCTGTGAGTTTTTCTATCCTCGGAGAAGAGTGTATCTTGACTTCTTAGTTATCTTGTTGTGCTCTTTGATTTGAGATTAATGGTAACTGAAAGTAAGTTGCACAGAATTATTATTGTTCCTGATGGAATTTGAAAAGAGACATAACTTCTCCGTGAAATTCTTACTCTACATTTGAATAGTTTTGCTACTCATATTGGGGAAAGAATTTCAGGCGGTGTAGAATTGTTGCATGAACTTGATTTCTATGAGAGCAGAAGACAATTAATAAGTATACAATATGCCGGTGCCCAAGGAGAAATATCAATTATTTAATGCATGTTTTAAAACATATATTAGTGATTTGTGTTCCTGCCACTTGCTGCAACTTTCTGATGGGTAGCAGTAAAAGCCTCATTTGTTTGCATTTAATAGCAGTCTGAATCTTAATCATTCTGATCTCAGACATTAAGTGCGTTTGTTTTTAAAGTCCGAATCTTAATCATTAAGTGTTTTTTTTACTTCACAACTACTTAATGAGCCTGAATAGGTCTTAATGGGCCTGAATAGGTATGTAAGATCTATAACAAAGACTTAATTTCATTAAGATGCTATCATCGCCCCCCAGGGCCTAGCTCAAGTGGCAAAGGGTGGTGGATTTGTGTCTTAGGTCACAGGTTCAAGCCCCCACACCGTGCAAAGCAAAACCTGGTATTTAAGTGGAGAAGGGTAGAGGGGCGGACCCATTATCCACCGAGTTTCGAAGGCTGCGGTTGGTCCAAAGGATGGGCCCCAGACGGATTTCTCGGTTAAAAAAAAAAAAAAAAAAAGACGCTATCATCCACATTCATTACTAACTGCCGCCACCGTATACCATCCTCAACCATAACCGCCACCACTACCACCAACAACCACCCCCACCACCATCATCCTCAACCATAACCACACACTCACCCAACTCAACTACCACAACCAACCACCCCATTACCATCAATAACCATAACCGGCACTGCCCGCCATTATAAATTACCACCACCTACCATCACCTTCCTCAATCACAACCACAACCACCACCACCACCCACTATTATTAACTATCAACACCCACCATCACCATCCTCAACCATAATCGCTATTGCTACCGATCACCACTAGCTACTACCCAGAACCACCACCATCAACCAATACAACCAACAACCACCAACCACCGCCTCTAGTCGGCAAGCACTTCCGTTAGGCATCACCACCACCAACTACCATATATATACATAGAATATTAGATTAATTAGTATTTTATGTTTATTAATTTTAAATAAAGATCAATTTTATATATTGAGATGTTACAAAAAGTTACAGTCTTAATCATTTGGTATTCAGATCTTAATACACATCTTAGTATTCAATTGTGTATTCAGATTCAGATGTCTTAATCTTAATAAACATCTTGATATTCAGATTTAGACGTCTTAATCTTAAACAAAAAACAAATGAGGTAGCTCAATCACTCTGCGCATATGAGCACTTATCTGCAGTAATCAAAGTTGTTATAATGCATTGTTGCAAGTTGATCCCTGCTTTGTTCTTTTTTTTTTTGTGGGTGTATAATTTATGAGTCATGTCAGCGTATAGTACAATTTATTTGCCAAAGAAACTCAGTGTATCCTCTATGATAAATGAAAATTGGGTTTCATCCTTTTTGTTGCGAGATAAGACTATCTCCTTTAATTTTGTATGGTCCAAAACATTTATGGTATCTGTGAATTGATGTGGCTTCTGGAATCGGATGGTTAAAAGCTAAGGCTTTGGTAACAGGTTAATTTAGTCTTTTTTTAAATACGTTGACTAGTCAATAACTGAAGGAAAAGGTTATCATCGCATTTTATAGTTGCACGTTCTTTATTTGAATGCATTCTTTTTGGTCGAATATATCCATTGTATTTTCACTGGCTGTAACGTGTGGGAATTGTGATATGCTTCAATTGTTTCTCTCAATGACAAATTGTCAGGAAGAAAGAAACCAAAAGCGAAAGGCCTATGAAGAAGAGAGGAGGTAAAGTTAGATTACCTTTTCAACATTGTATGCTTTTTTGCACTTTTTCCTCTCTCCCTCCCTCCCTCCCTCTATCTCTATAAATCTATTCGGTTTTATTTGTTTAGTTCAAATCTTTACTGTTACTATGCAGATCAAAAGAGAGGAGAAGCAGGGAGCGTGGCAGAGAATCAAGCAAGGATCGAGGTGATAGCCGTGAACGAGCGAGTGATCATGATCGTAAGGGCAGGGACCGTGACAGATTCTATGACCGAGATTGCAGTTATGAACACGAGTGTGACAAAGACAGAGACCGCTCTCGCAGCTATGATTCCAGAAGTCAGAGGAGATCACGTTCACGGTCAAGGGATTATGATCGTCACAGGTTTTTATTTTCTGAACTGCTACATAAAATGCATTATGGTGTTTTATGTTCTTTTTTTTGAGTTATAGCCATGAGTTATCAATCTACTGCATGACAAGTAGCTTTGAGGATTCCAAGAATTAACCCAAATAGCCGCCTACCTAATATCTTAAACTAAAAATAACTGGCAGATGTATAATATATGTTTAACTGTATATAACTAATGTATAATCTATGTATATCTCCTAGAAAAAGTAAACATTGAATTTTGCCGGCTAATTCTAAGTTGCTCGGACTCGGGTGCGGGTATCCGATACGGGGACGGTTCTGAGTATCGGATTCGGCAGAATCTAAAATTTAAGATTCGGGGGTGCGAATCCGGATATGGATACGGGTGCGGGATACGGCTAAGAAAATTCAAAATAATAAAATTTATAGATATTATGTGAAAAACTTACATGAATATGTAGAGTTCAATCTTTCATTCTCCAAGATGGACATTATTCTTTCAATACTAAATATTAAAAGAATATCACAATAGAACAAATTTAATTAAAAGAATCGCATATAAAGTGAAAGAAAAGAACTAACCTTTTATCCAACAACAAGAATGGTACATTCTTGATATACAGAATGTAACTTGTATTGTAAATTTGAAAATAAGATCTTAAACAAAGTGAAAGTGTGAAATTAGAGACCTTAAATTTAAGACATAAACAAAAACATTCATTTCATCCACAATTTAGCTATTAATAACTAATCAATAGTTCAATACACTAAGTAGAAATTCACCTTTTTACCAAAAATAATAGAACATTTGAACTAAACTAATAAAAAGTGACAAAGCATAGTCAAGTTACTCAAGTTAACTACTCTTTGGCCCTAGCTTTCCTCCACAACATCTTCAGCTTCTTCCAAATCTTCAACTTCTTCTCCAAAGATCACACCTTCCAATTGAGGTTCATCTATTGATAGCTCGGTTAAACCATCAATTGTCTCATCAATATCAAATTGATATCCACCTGAAGTAACAATAAATTAAAAAGAATTGATATATTAGAAAGTTTTCATGAAAAGGGAAAAGTGTTTTGCAAAATAAATAATTGAGGAAAATATCGAATAAAAAAGTGTAGACATACCCAAATCCCAATACTTGCTCGGTCCACATGTATACTTTTCCTTCTTGCGAGGGAGCAACCGTAGATTATAGTGTACAAAAACTAAATCTTCGGCTCTTGAAGTTGCTAATTTGTTTCTCTTGATGTTGTGAATCAAAGAATATGTGCTCCAATTTCTTTCACAACAAGAGGAAGAAGCCGGTTGAGTAAGCAACTTGTAAGCTAATCTTTGCAAGAGTGGAGCCGAGACACCATGATTTACCCACCAAGAAAGAGGATCCTCATACATCATAGCCTCAATCACATGAGGCTCACCAAAATAACCACCCCCACTACAAAATGATCCATACTCCAATGAGACTTGCTTCATTTCATCATCTTTAAAGTTTCGAAAGCATCTTTAAAGTATCTTTGAAAGCATTTGACCCTATTTGTTGAGATTTCTTGATCTTCATTAGGAGCTTGCCTTCGAATTCCATTATCACCTTGAAGCCATGATTCGTGATAGTATTTTGGAACCGAAGAGTGTGGCAAGCAATGCAAAGGGGTATTACTTTTGTTTCACCTAGCTACAAGAATCTCATGAATTGTATAAAAAGTTTGATTGGTCGGAAATAAGATCCTTCACCTCATGCTCATAGATAATTTTCTTAACTTTCTCAATCATTGTATCCCACATATCATAAATGAGATGCAATTTTGGACTATCAAGATCAGCACTTCTAAGCATATCTACCATAGGTTCCGTAAACTTCAAAAAATAATCAATGTTATCCCACCATTCATCATCCATTATAAGGGATTTAATTTCACGTGCTTTAGCTTCAAGTCCCTTATCCCCCTTATAATGCTTCCATTCATCATCCATCACCATTTTCTCTAATGACGATTTCACTTTTTGAACACGAGTGGTCATAATAATGTGTGAGGCAAATCTTGTTTCGGCAACTTTCAATAAGCACAGCTTTGAATGCTTTTGAAAAATTGCAAGTGCCATGTCATGATTCACAATAAAGTTCTTCAAACTACTCACTTGACCAAGTAACTTCAATATCCATTCGCAATTTGAAAAGTGAGGTGATCTTTCCGAAGGTTGGCACATGCTTTTAATGCTAGATTTAAACAATGAACAACACAAGGAGTCCAAAATATATGAGGAAATGTTTGCTCTACGGCAGAACCGGCTAATTTCATGTTACTTGCGTTATCCGTAATAACTTGAACAACACTATCCGGCCTACATTTTCTATTGCTTCAATAAACAATTTTGCTATATATTCTCCATCCTTTATAACCCTGCTAGAATTGATTGAATTTAAAAATATTGGGCCCACCACTAGATGATGCCATTATATTTATCAAAGGTCGTCTTTTAATGTCGGACCATCCATCCGAACAAATCGATAACCCTTTCTTTCTCCATGTATCTTTAATTGGTTGCAATTTTCTAGCAATGTTAGTCTTTTCTTGAGCCAAAAGAGTTGTTCTCAACCTATTATAACATGGGGGAATATAACCAGGAATAGAATTTTCAGCTAGAAACTGTGAATATTTTTTTGAAATATGGAGATCTTGCAAGATTAAACGATAAACCTGATGAGTAAAACATTCGAGCTGCTAATTTATCGGCTGTATTTCTTTCATAGATGCCGAAAGATTTCTCTAGTTCCACCCTGTGGACCCTTTCTCTTTTTCTGTTATAGTAAATCAGTCCCCTCCGGAAGAGAAACATAATCAGCTTTCTTTTTTGCATCAAGTTGAATGGATGATTTTTTTCTTTCAGCTTGTTCATGCTCCATCTTCAAAGCCCTTAATATTTCACCACTGATTTCTGGGCACATTTGAACTCCATGGTTTGGTAGTTTCAAGAGCTGTGCTTTTACTCTGTTATATGATCCCGTAACTCTTTTATTGCAGTAGTTACAAATCCATGTTCTGTTTCCACCCCACCTGTAGCAGTTGAAACAACTTTAACATGATTCCATAGTGGTTTATCATCAAAATCTATGCCTACGGTTTTTGGTCTCATAAGACTCTTTCCCTTTAGACTTCCAGATGATGCCATATCCTCTTTCTCGTTTCTTTGGATGAAAGATGGAAGATTTTGTGTGTTGTGATTTTTTTCTTGCCGTGGAACAGAGAAGTAAAACGAGGCAGAGAGTGATGAAATTAATATATATGTGTAACTTGTCTCTATATTTTGGTATTTGGAGGAAAAGGTGGACAAAAAGACCTTTTGGGTGGAGGAAAAGACTTGGCTGAAAAAGTACAACCAATTTACCTTTTAATTGGCAAATCAAAAGCATTGGATTGGACTCTGGCAAAGAATTGCCCTTTTTAACGTTAGATTTTCAGTATAGTACAAGCTAGCATTAAATGAGCTTTGTACCAAGTGCCAACATTATTTTAATTTGAAATTTAATTGGTTAATTAACTATTATTAACTATTAATAAGTTGTTATCGATTAAAGTAGTGATTTTTCTAACGGAAAATGTCCAAATATGCCCGTGAACTATTTGAAATAGGACAAATATGCCCGTCGTTAATAGTTTGGCCCAAATATCCCAAACCGTCCAATAGTTGTGCAAATTTGCCCCTTTTTTAACGGAAACAGTGTTTTTTCTTTTCTTTTTTTAATTAATTAAAATCAAAATATTTTTTTCCAGTTTTTAGAAAAATATCGCTTTAAAAAAATTGAAAACTAATTTCTAAAATAATTGTTTTTGTAAAAACAAAAAAAAAATTGAAAAGCAATTTTCTAAAGCAATGTTTTTGTAAAACTGAAAAAAAACAAATATTTTCTTTTATCAGTTTTTAGTTTAAAAAAATTCAGTTTTTTCCAGTTTTTACCGCTTTAGAAAATTGCTTTTCAGTTTTTTTTTCTAGAATTTACAAAAATCATTGTTTTAGAAAATAATTTTTCAGGTTTTTTAAAGCAATTTTTTTTTCGTTTTTTCAGTTTTTAGTAAAAATAAATTCAGTTTTTTTTTCAGTTTTTACAAAAACATTGCTTTAGAAAATTGCTTTTTAGATTTTATTTCTGTTTTTACTAAAACATTGTTTTAGAAAATATTTTTCAGTTCTTTTGTAAAAACTGGAAAAAAAATATTTCCCTTTTTTTTCTTCAGTTTTTAGTAAAAAAAAACTTTTAGAAAAATTGCTTTAGAAAAAATATATTTTGATTTTAATTAATTAAAAAAAGAAAAGAAAAAACACTGTTTCCGTTAAAAAAAGGGCAAATTTGCACAATTCTTAGACGGTTTGGGCATATTTGGGCCAAACTATTAACGACGGGCATATTTGTCCTATTTCAAATAGTTCACGGGCCTATTTGGACCTTTTCCGTTTTTCTAATAACTATATAACCTTAACTATTATTTAACTATATTTCAAGTATTTCGATAGTTCATAACTTGTACTAATAGGAATGATTACCCGATCTAATAAGTTGTTTTGTTATCTATTAAATTAGTGGTTTTTCCAATAACTATATTTCAAGTAGTTCGTTTTTTTGAACTTATATTGATAGGAAACGATTTAAGAAGACGGGATCGCTAATATAATAGTTAGCTTTTTTACAATTTGGTTATTCACAATTTGCCTCAATTGGTGGTTACGCGTTGGTCACATGTTCAATTTAATTTGAGAATTCAAACTTCGACATCAAAGTTAGACGATATAATTTATAATTTATGTCAATATCTATTATTTCTTCTAACCTATATAATATATATTATTTATTAGATTCAAACTTCCTAATTTTGATTGTACATTTGGGCATAGTTAATTTTTCGAAATAAAATTTACATATTTGAAAATTATACAATACTACTAAGTTAAAATAAATTTGTACAACTAGTAAATAATTTCGTATAAATTAATTTTGCGCGATTAAAATATAAATTATTTAGCAAAAAATCAATATGCTAATAATTAATTTAGAAATTATTCCTATTTATTGTATGAGAAAGAAATATTTGCAAATAGCAACCCAATACCTTTCAATAACGTGTAACAACTCACAAGTGTAGAAAATAAAGGGGACAAGTGGCATATAATGGAGAATAAAAGGGTTACTTACTATTATATTATATTACAATTACAATTACAATTAAGAGTCTTTACTCTTTATGAAAGGAACTGCAGACTTCTAGGTCATCTTCCTCAAAATTCCCCAACTTCTCATCCTCTTACAGATGCTCAAAACTACCCAACTTCTTTCAAGCTCGTACAAATCACCATTCACTCTTAGTTCACGTCCCTTCATTCTTCCCTCATAAGAGAAAAAGAAAGCAATTCAAGGCAAATGTTCATCTACATCTGTTGGGTCTACATGAAGTCCAAAATCAGAACATGACACTTTGATTTTTTGGTTTCTCCAACACACAAAGCAGCAAATATGAGACAAAAATACTACAACATTGAAATTATGCCATTTTCATAACTTAAATCTGTTTAATTTTTGATTTTGAGAAATTAAAATCTCAATTTTTCTCTCAAATTTGTCGATGGACGCCGGTCAAAGTGTCCGAAGTCGGTTGACCGTATCCGGGACGTTTGCCGCTCCAGCACCCGTCCAAGTCTCGTATCGGGACGGAGACGGCACCTAAATTGAAGAGTCCGTGCAACTTAGCCGGCTATTTGTGTAACAATCCCTTTGAATTCCTGGTGGAAATGTTTGAGTGTCAAGAAATGGAACTTCATACTGTATGATTAAAGTAGGATGAGGTAATCCCTCGAGGACGAACTATATTCTTTTATGATGCTCGTTTTTTTTCCTCGTGATATGGTGAATTGGTGACTTGGGTGTGCACTTGGGTAAGCTTGTAGGTGTACTGCGCACACCTTTGGTTGGATGGGTATGAAGACACGGATCTTTAACTAATCTTGAAGTGATGTTTGGTGAGCATGGGCTCCTTGGGGGGTAGCATACAAAACCTTCCATTTGGGAGGCACTGTTGTTTCTGGAGATGTTTTGTTTTAAGATTTTCGCACTGAATATCAAGCTACATTCAGTACCTTTTGAAGAAGAAATTATTACATGGAGAAAGGGATGGGGAAGGGGGACAGTGGGAACTGAACCTGACCGATCATTTCGCACCAGTTTCAGTAGACTATTGATCTACAAATACACTTATGTACTAGCAATACATGGTGATGGGGTCATTAATTCGTTCAATCTATTGCAGATAGCAATTGTAATTATATATTTCTAACTGGTTTCTTTTTTTGTCTGTTATCTTCCCTTCAGGCGTTATGATCGCTACTAGGTGGAAGCTGCTGTTCCCGGGGCTAATTTGTCTCTTGTTGGTGGATGCTCACTAGCTAGCTGTTTTAGCATCTAATATGGTGTCACTTCTTAGTCTCCCAATTTAGAAAGACATGTCAGATGTCACATATATAGCTTGCTTAATTTTGTGGTTGTAGACGTTGTATGTAGTGGTAGACAGAAACTTGATGTTGGTCTCTTAATGTTAGCGTACATTTTATGCTGCTTTGATTTTCTAGTATAAATGCAGGATTTTGCAGTTTTAACTTTCCTACCCATAGATTGTACGCTTTTTTGCAGGGACTTGTACGCAATGAATTATTCATTAAAAGGCTTGGCACGTGTTATGAGTGGAGATTAACTGCATGATTATGGGTTGCAAGCAATAGGTGTTTGGAAATCTGATAAAATTTAAAATAGATTTAGTACTCGTTTGGTCATACATTTTGCCAAATGTTTGCCATTTTTCCCCGGCAAATACTTGTTCATAAATTTTATCCATATTTTGACAAATTTTCAAAACTCAAAACTCATCCCAAAATATTACTATTACATTTCTTAAAACTTACCCTAAACTTTTGTATGTTATAGAAGAGCCCATCATTTATTGTTTTGTACTCCATCCGGTCCACAATAAGTGATCAATTTATTTTTTTATTTTGGTCATCAACGGAGGAGCCGATGGCTGACGCAAATTATATTAACAGTAATGGTTCCAAGGTCATTCTCAAATAAATATATGTACTACCTGCCTATATGATTAGACAGTCTTGCAAAAACAAATATTCTTGTTCTTTGCGCTAGCCAGAAAGTTGTCTAAGAAGTGAAAGAATAAAATTCTAGATAAACAATCAGCAAAAAAGGGCAGTCCGGTGCATTAAGCTCCTGCTATGAGCGGGGTCCTGGGAAGGATCGGACTACAAGGGTTTATTGTACGCAGCCTTACCCTGCATTTCTGCAAGAGGCTGTTTTCACGGATAAACAATCAGCAACATTTTATATTTTCCACAAATAATACTGCGTAACTAAAGGAGATTACAACTCTTAATGAATTGGTTTAGAGTTGAAAGTTATGTCTAAAACCGTCAGAAATTTGCTGATGTGTTTACCATACATAGTTGTAGCATGAGCATGGCTGTGACAGATGAATCTACTTATGCAAGGGATTATATATACACACACTGACACACAGAGACGGAGGAAGGGACTTATATTCCCTTTTTACAGAACAAGTATAGTGACTATAATGAAAACCCGAGTTCAAATCACAAAAACCTTCCAGCCCTGCCCCAGGATAAAGCAAATAAGATAATGAAGTAAATAACCAAAGCTAATTAAAGAAAAATGTATTAAGTAGAGCCACAGGAAGAATGAAATTATGTCAAAGTTTCCACCGGGGCATGATTGATAAGCCAAATGTTAATTAAGTCATCCACCATAGTTAGGCCGAACAGGTCTACGAAGCAAAGCCTGCTGCTTTATGTAATTCAAAAGTTGCTGCTGAAATGGATGATCCAAGGATTAACAATTTTGAGTATCTGGAAGATCCACAACCTTCTCTCCGAATAGTCCACGATCCACATGTTACCAAACAAGTGGCACTCTCATAATCATGATTTACGAGCTACACCAGTTTCTTAAAAAGACTCATGTTGAAACAAAATATTAAAATAAAATAGTCATGACAAATACTTGCCCCAAAATTTCTTAAAAAGTTGAAAGATTCTACCTGCATATCCTTTTTCAAGCAGAAAGAAACAGCAAAATGATGCAAAGGCAAACATTAATAATTTCAAACATCCGCCAATTAATAGGAAAGGGCATCAGAAACTCGGTTTTTGCATCACCCATGATGTCGTAACTCATCATCTGCTTTCTGAGAGTAGTCAAAGAGGAAAAAAGCGAAACACCGACAGAGAAATACAACATCAATTTGGAAATGAAAAGAATGTAAAGGCTCAATATCTGAGGAGAAAAAAATCAATCTTCAGAAGATAATCTATTTAAAAAACTTCTAGCTAGAATATCAGCACTGCAGGGAGTAAAGACGTCCAATAAAAATGAAGTAATATAGAAATCAATATACAAGGAAACAAACATTCAATTCAGTAATATCCAACAGGCTGCAGTTTAACTGAAAAAGACAGTTAATACCGTCCAACACTACAGAGGCACTAAACTTGAAAACGTGCAATGAAAAAAGAAAAAGACATGACCACTGAAAAGAAAAATTTTCAAAAGGAAAAGACACCAATAATCAAGTTACATAAATAATAGAAGCCCTAAGATATTGATTGACACAAGACCAAACAAGTGAAAAAAAAATGAAGCAGACAATGTTGGAGATCCATACCTCAAATATTACGTCCACAATTCCAACAAGCATTTCAATAAACATTTGTGTGTTTCTTTGCCATGTTTACCAAATCCCTTCCACTTGTATGAGAAAACTCCACTGCCTTGCTAGAACAGAAGGAGAAAGATGACTAAATTACCACCAGCAGCAGATAAATAATACAGCAAGGCAAGGGTAATTACACAACCACCAATGTCACAGATAAATTTTATATGGTGTTTGTGAACATATTTTAAGGTAATTTATGATATTTTATAGTGTTGAGCTGTTATGGCACTTTATTTTTTACTATTATTGCCTAGGTTTTTTTTCCCTCCTTAATTGCAAAATAGGTTCTTTGGATTTATTATTTTTTTGATAAATTGATGATTGAGGTTTGTTCTTGACGATATTTGGAGGTTATATTTCAAATTTGAGCTCGGAGTAGATTTAGATATTAAATTGTATATTGGATTATTAAAATTCGAAGAACAAATTTCTATTTCTGGGTAATTTGCACTTCAGGCCTATTTGGCCTTAAGTGCACGAAAATGTTTGTTGCACTTCAGACCTTTGGCCTTAAGTGCATCTAAAGTACAATTTTTCACTTCAGACTTATTGGCCTTAAGTGTAGGAAAACGTTATGAAACCATTTGTTGCACTTCAGACCTATTTGGCCTTAAGCGCATTTGAAGTGCAATTTTTTCACTTCAGACTAATTTTTTTTAACTTCAGACCCGATAAGTTAATCGTAAAGTGGGTAGGATTGCAATTTTTTCCCGCAAATTGGGTATAGGTTCAATCGTGACCCTCAAAACCGGGTATAGATGCAAGCTCACGCTTGTAACATGAGATTAATTGGCGGTCCAACCTCCTAAAAACTAAAGTTGAGGATCTGACTCTCCTTTTTCTTTTCCTTTATTTATGGATCCTAGAAATGTTATGAGTGAATAGGGATTAAATTGAGTGTGTACGGGTAAAATCGAGGATAACGTCACCCTCGATTTTCTGGTAAAGAAACGAGAGACAACGTGGTTCGACGCTGGCTCTAGTAAAGCCGAGGGAACCCACGGATCAGTGCCCGGGGGCACGAATGGCACACCAAGGGCATGGACAAGCTTGGGAAGAATCAAGCTCAAGCAAAGCTAAGAATCAAGGTTAAAGGGAAGACAGTTATAGAGGACGAACGAGGAGACGAAATATCCGCCACCAACCGGATATTGCGGTGCGGACCACGCCCGAAATCAATTGCGGATCACATTTTACTAGAAGAAACGACTTTTTACCTTATTTAAACTTGTACTAGGATTGAATCCCCTACTATATAAAGGGAAGAACCTTTTCATTTTTAAAATCACCGTTGACACACATATCAAAACAATAAAAAATGATTTTTGTCTTCTAGGTAGTGTTCAAAGTGTTCTTCAATTATTCATTTCTTTAGTTGCAACTGAGCTCATCGTGAGGGCTCGATCAGAACCAGGTCCCAGCATTCAAGCCTAAAGCTAGGATAAACTGTTTCACCACATTTGATTTGATCGCCTTTTTTAATTCAATTATTTGTTTTTCTTAGATCATTCGTGTTAAATTAGATCACGTATTCTTTAAACGACGTATAAATTTAGTTGTTGCTCATTTTAAGGGTAAACAACTTGGCGCCCTTGTGGGTATGAGGATAAAAATGGTAATTTAATATGAATCTCTATAATACACCTTATTTTACACTTGCTCTTTGAAGTTTGATTTCAGGATTATTCAAAATGATAAATTCTCAGTCTGCTCACTTGAATGTTGACGCCGAATCAGGACACCACGGTGAAAATAATAACATGGAACCCAAAAACGGCGTGCCCCTTGTCCACCCTAATGTCGTTCCAATCGCAGACGCAATCAACGCCAATTCACAAATTTCTATCAATATCAACCTACCGACTGATACCGAAAATAGCATTCACGGGGCAGCCCGACCATCAACTCTAGAAGCGCCCGAAGGGGGAGGTGATGGAGTTAGCTTACGTTTGATTTTTGAGATTTTACAAGATCAGAAAGTGGCAATAACACAACTGCATAGTCAAAATCACGCATAGAACCTGGCCGAACCCGAGCGGGTTGGAGAAGATACACGAAGATAAGAACGAATAGTCATAGAACCAGATGGGTATAGACCAAGGGAAACTTCTGAGGTGATGAAAATGCTCGAAGTATTGACTAAACGGGTGGAGTATGGCGAAAAGAAGATAGAGGAAAATGACAAAAAGGGGGAGACTTACAATTCGAGGGTCGTTCAGATCTCGGGAGCTCCTCTGATATTGAAATGATCGGATTCCAAAAAGTTCATTCAGAAACCTTTTCCCCCGAGTGCGGCACCTAAGCCAATCCCGTAAAGGTTTTGAATACCCGATATTCCCAAATATAATGAAACTACAGATCCGAACAAACATGTGACCTTGAGGACGATGAGATTGAATGGGTGTTGCTGAAGAAATTTGGGGAGACCTTATCCAAAGGAGCAATGATATGGTGCCATAACTTACCCCCAAATTCTATTGATTCGTTTGCTATGCTTGCAGATGCTTTACCAACCGGCGGAGATGCTTCACCCAGTCCTTTCCCCTTCGCCGTTCATGAAATGGGGAATGGACATCGTTGGTCCTTTGTTGTGGGCAACCGGCAAGGCCCAATACATCTTACTTGTGATCGATTACTTTTTCGAGTGGGTTGAAGCACATGCGTTCGAGAAACTTAGGGAAAAGGAAGTCATCGACTTTATCTAGGATCATATAATATGTTAGTTCGGGATACCGACCAAGATCATGTGTGAAAACGAGAGACAAGTCATCAGCGGCAAGATCAATAAGATCTTTGAAGACCAGAAAATCAAAAAGATTCTATTCATCCCTTACCACCCGAGTGTGAACGGTCAAGCGGAGTCAACAAACAAAACTATACCGCAGAACCTAAAGAAGAGGTTGACCGACTCAAAACAAAAGTGGAAAGTAATTTTGCCCGAGGTCCTATGGGCATCTCGAACAACTTCAAAGTCGAGTACCAGTGAACCACCATTCTCTCTAGTCTACAGAGCGAAAGTTTTGATTCTGGTAGTGGTAGGAGAAACGAGCTTAAGATTCCAATATGCTACAGAGATGTCAAGCGACGAGGCCATGGACACAAGCTTGAATTTAGCATATGAAAGGAGAGAAGCCGCCCTTGTCCGATTAGCAGCTCAAAATCAGCGAATGTGAAGATATTACAACCGAAGGGCAAACCTTCGACAATTCCAAGTCAGAGACCTGGTATTGAGGAAAGTCGCACTCCATACCAAGAACGCCAATGACGAGAAACTAGGCCTAAACTGGGAGGGATCGTAAGGAGTCACTAATATTATCAGAAAGGCACATACTAGTTCTAATCTGGAAATGTCGTACAACTACCCATCAACTAGAATGTGGCACACTTAAATCGGTAATACTGCTAAGGTATGAACATATAAAATTCTTTGTGGTTTATTATGCTTTGAACTAACCCATGCAGGTGCTCAATCGAAGTCAAATCTGAGGATTAGGTCTGAAAGCACGTGTTTCACTCTTTTTCCCTTAGACCAGTTTTTTCTCGAAGTGGGTTTTACGACAAGGTTTTTAACGAGGCAATAGCAAGCGTGCTTCCCTAGTTTTGAAGAGTGGTCTAAGACTAGAGATTGCGGATCGTCTATATCATATGGATAGTATTCGAGCTCTCAAAATTCAGTCTCGAATACTAAGGGTCCATCACACCTTGAGTCAAGAACAGAAGTCTAAGTTCGTAAATTTAGAAGGCATTCCTATTCGATATTGAAAGCTAAGTCTTGAATATCAGGATTAATTGTAAGGGTAAAACGAACCGTGCCCTCATAACTTATTCTCGCCATGGCGGATAGCTTTTGTACCTTCAGTTACTTACGCTACATTCAAAGTAATAAAAGAAATTCGCCTTCTATGTTTCATCGATTCACATTTGCACAAGAAATATTATCGCTAAGTTACTTAGAGTGAATACTAGGTTCAAAATTTTCTAGGCCCAGGGGCCACCATCAAATGGGTGCATGAAACCTCGAAGGCAGTATGCACCCTCAATACCGTGAACAACCATCTAAATACCCACTCCGAACCGGGGACTGCTACCACAGTAAGAACGGGAAATTCGGGCTACTATATCCCGAAGGCACCGAACCTACAAAGTAAAGCCCGAACATGAAAGACCATGACCAACTTACGAGACAAAGCCTTTAGAGCTTCAGTCACAACATATAAATGGCTCGGAGACGTCTGAGTTCATGCACAAAAAAAAAGGCCCATACATATTTTTAATCCATAAAAGATTACTTCAAACCCAATCAAGTTAATCGGTCTCAAATTATAGCCATGAAAAGAGCCATTTTCAGCAAAGAATAGTTGTGTCCGGTTAAAGCACTAGAATATTTTAGTAAGGACTACGTTTTTATCGGGTCCTCCGAAGTCAAAGCAACTTAGAGTTATTATTTAACCCAGTCCGCATATGGACTTTGAGAGATTGAACATTTTAAGTAGGGGTGGGCATAAAATCCAAAAAACCGAATTCCGAACCGAACCGAATTAATTCGGTATTTCGGGTTCAGTTATTTCGGTATTTCGGTCTAATTCGGTATTAATTTTTCGGTATTTCGGTATTTCGGTTCGGTTTTCGGTATTACAATTTTAAAAATTCGGTATACCGAATATACCGAAATTTTAAGTATATATTTTTTTGGACCCTACCTATACTAACACACCTAGTGTCCAACCCAATGTAATTCCCATTTCCCGTCGCCCCAAGCCCAGCCCAATGTAATTCCTAGTTGGTACTTCTTGTGCTTGTTCTAGACTGCTGTGAATCACAGTGAATGTGATGTAGCGTTTGTAGCGTTTATAGAGCTGTTTCTAAATGCAACAGCTTTTGTAGCGTTTTAAGGCATTTTGGGTGTTAGTTCACTTTCTATTATGTTTTAGCTTTAGTAATTACTGCATCTTCTTAATTATTATCGTTTGTTCCTGCCAAAAGATATTTTCTACTCTATGTGCTCTTTTGGCGAAGGGTATAAAGAGGATATTTGCGTTGGTATTCATAAACCGAATACTTTACCGAAACCGTACCGAAACCGTACCGAACCAAAATAATAAATACCGAACCGTACCGAACTAATTTGGTACGGTATTTGGTATACACAATTGATAAACCGAATACCGAAATACCGAACCGAAATTCTTAAATACCGAACCGAAATACCGAATGCCCACCCCTAGTTTTAAGCGATATCAAATTATGTGCTAAGGCATCGATGACATGTTATTAAGTCTGAGACACAAGTTATATATCCTAAGTCTTAAGCATAAGCAAATACAGAAAAGTTAAAGGACATAACATATAGCCGACGAGAAAATTATATATATATATACCAAAAGGTATTTACAGAGGCACTATGAAACATCCCCAAAATACAAAGCATGTAACTACAAGAAAAGACAAAAATAATCTAAGGTATTTCCTGCCTAGCTTTCATCAGAGCCCAGCTCGCTATCCGGACTATCGGGCTATACCTCGCTTTGGCCTCAGCTTCGAGCCTCTCAGCCTCTTCGATCTTGGCTGCTAGGTCAATTCCCGGGGCATGGATATCCTTAAGATTCTCTCTCAGAGACAACCACTTCACGTGTAAACCTTCGTTATTACACGGGCTTCGACTACCTCCACATCATTCTTGTACTAGGCTAGCATGTCCTGGAGTTCTGATACCTCGTTGGAAACTGCCTCAAATTTGGAATTCAGTGTAGTGTATTCTTGACTGAGAGCGTCCCATTCTATGACAACCAAGTCAATTTGTGCCTAGAGCTCCTCATTTAGCTGAGATCATTTATCGACTTTTTCTGTCATCACTCAGATCTGTACTTTGGTCGATGCCAGGTCCTCTTTGGTGGCATCCGCTCCGAGTCTAGGAGTTTCGTTTTGCCCCTCAAGTCCTCAACTAAATCTTTGACCTCATCTATTTCGGACCTAAGTTGGTTGATCAACGTTATCTTCTCTTGGACATACGAGGTTGAAGTGTTAACTTTGTACATGTATTTTTACCGGACCTGCTCCTTGAGCTCAAACTTGAGGTGACTCACCTCCATCCTGGCCCGGTGAAATCTCTCATAGTGAAGTTCTGAGGCCTGAGACATAAAGAAAGAGGAATCATTAGAATACCGTGAAGGCAAAAATAACTCTTTAAGAAAGAAAAAGAAGAAGGTATACCCTATTTAGAGTCTGCTAGTCCTCATTGAAAAGACTCGGCCCGTCTACCTTGTTCATCTACAATTGGTCCTCTTTTGTTACCAAGGAATGGAGATAGATGGCCATTTGGACCGGCCCGAATAACATGCTAGTATCCGCCGGTACTGTGAACATGATCATCTTCTTCCGATCAGGGTCCACACTTGGGGCGAGAAATTGATTTTCGATCTTGAACTCGGCTCACCCGAACCCGGTTGCACAACCTTTTTTGGGATCTCCAGGTGGCTAAAGCCAGAGTAGTCCTCTAGCATACTGAGTACCACACCCTCAAAAAATGAGTTGAGGCTTTATCCATGGCCAGGGTTGCGTCAGTTGGCCTCTCTTCAGTAGCTCGGGGTGCCTCATTTAAAACGGTCTCCAGGGGGGGGGGGTGGAAACTCTTGGATATGTATGATGACTTCGTCCTTAGGAACTGCTATTCTCGATACTAGAAGGGCTTCTTGAGAAGTAGTGGCCAGATGTTCCTCCTCAGGCTCCCGAGCTGAGGAGGATTTAGCCTTACGATCGCCCCTCCCTCCGAGGATATCAGCTCTTGTGTGGCATCGATCGGTTCATGAACAACTAATTCCATTTCATCATCATCCTCGAAGGAGTCCTTGAGCCAATAAAGAGCTTCAGGGTTCGGGACCCTAGCATTGGAATTTTTCTTGGTACTTTTTCTAGCCCTAACAACGATCCTCTGCTTCTTCTTGGCCTCGGTAGAAGCGGATGAGGAGTCAGGGGACCTTTTATTCATCTTCTTTGTTTTCTCTTCCTTCTTCACAACACCTTGGGCAATAGGCTGCAGCGAAGCGGAGAGTTTTTCTGACGGGGATGAGGCCACAACCTCGGTTATTACCCGCAGTTTGGTGGTCTTGGGCAAACTTGTGGAAGGAAAAGACTTAGTTAAAATAATGATAAGATGAACATAAACCAAAGGGAAATTCAACTAGAAGAGGAGGGACACTCACCATGAGAATGAGCCACCCACTTGCCTTTGGAAAGCTTGTGCCACTCACGCTCGGGGTAGGTGAGTTGTTTTCATATGCCCTCGACCTTCTCCCTAAAACGAGGGACCTCAATGGGGACTCGGGCAGCAGCTGCATATCAGAAAAAATGAGTGATGAGAAAGAGGGGAAATTCAAAGGAGTAAATTAAGAGGAAATAAAATTACGTCTTAAGTTCCACTTCTCGAGGAACAACACGAACTCGGTGGGAATGAGGTCTTCTGTATTTATTCCAAAAAAGCTCCCCTGCCATCCTCGGCCTCTATTCTCCTCGAAGCAGGAGAAGGGAGCCTTCTTTGCCCTATGGTCAAGCTTGATTTATCCCCATTGAAAGATTCGGGGGCTATAAATTTGGAGCAAATGGTCAATCGTGAACGAGCTCCTCTGCGTTATTGGCAAAGTGATGTATACGGGTCATGATCCTCTAAAAGGACGGGTGGATCTGGCCGAGGCAGATTGCATACCTCTTAAAAATATCTAGGTCTACCATATCCACTAAACCGAACGTGGAGGGATACATGTAAACGCTCAAGTACCCTACGTGTGTCGTGATATCCTCATCACAACTATGAAGGACTATGTTTTTACCTTCCCATTTGTAGTCCTCGCGGACCACTTGGAGCTTCTCCTCGGTGATGGATCAGACAAACCTCCATGCCTCATCACTTCGGTCTCCTTGTTTGGAGACTATTTCGACCTTGAAGTCGTTGTCTATGGAGCAGCCTCCTAGGATAAATTCTATAAGAGGAGGTTCGGGGGTTACTACCAGAAGGTTTCCTCGGTGCATGTGGCCGAGGTAGAAGTTGAAGGTGCAGTACTTTGGGGAATCGACTTTGAAGTCTTGCCATCGTAATCTAGAAATATAAAGGTTTGAAGGTTGGTATGAAGGTTTGAAGATTTGGTATGAAGGTAAAGTATGAAGGTTTGAAGACAAGAGATGCAAATATGAAGATTTGAAGAACAACTTATGAAGATTTTATGAGCAGATAAGAAAATTCGAGGGTAACTCAAGAAGGTTCGAAATCAGAATGTAAAAGTTAAATAGGAAACTAGAGCTTTTATAAGAAAGAAATAATGAATGCGTGATGTTTCTCATTCGGTAACTAATGAGGATGGTCAACCGGCGGCTGACACGTGTCCAAAGTTAGAGCGACATAATATATGGGACGTTTCAGCTCGTCAACTCGCTTATGGTGTACAAGGGAAGGAACCAGGGTCAATTGGTCACTTCTCGTCGTTCCAATAAATCTACTCTCCGAGAAGTGAGGGGACTATCTATATACGGGTAAAATCAGGGATGAAGTTACCCTCGATTTCTCGGTGAAGAAATGAGAGATAATGTGGTTCGACTCTAGCTCGAGTAAAGCCGAGGATGCCCATAGATCAGAGCCCGGGGGCACGTTAAGAATTTGGCATGGCCAAACATGGGAAGAATCGAGCTCAAGCAAAGCAAGGAATCGAGGTTAAAGGGAAACTGTTAGGGATAACGAACGAGGAGCCGAAATATCCTCCACCAACCGGATATTGCGGTGAGGATCGCGCCCGTAATCAAATGCGGATCCTATTTTACTAGAAGAAAAGGATTGTTACCTTATTTAGACTTGTACTAGGATTGAAACTCCCCTACTATATAAAGGGGAGAACCTTTTCATTTTTAAGACCACTGTTGGCATGCATATCAAAGTAATATTTTTTTTCTTCTAGCTATTGTTCCAAGTGTTCCTCAGTTGTTTATTTTTTTAGTTGCAACCGAGCTCATCTCTAGGGCTCGATCAGAACCGGATCCCGACATTCAAGCCTAATGCCAAGCTTAATTGTTTCATCACATTTGGTTTCATCGCCTTGTTTTCCTTTAGTTCAATTATTTGTTGATCTTAGATCATTCGTGTTAAATTAAATCATGTATCCTTTAAACCACATACAAAATTTAATTGTTACTCATTCTAAGGGTAAACAGTGAGGTTGGGTTCCTTTTTAAAATATTAAAACTTTAGGGTCTAGTATTAAAATATACTAAAAAGGTTTTAAGACCCATTAATACTCTTACTCTTTGGTCAAACTCTGTCTTTCTCTTTCACCTCCTCCTCATCACTCTCTCCAGTTCATGAACGATTTCAACCTATGAACTTTGTTATTTTCTTAAGTATTTGAGCATAAAATTGTGTTCTCCGTTATTGAATTGCCTTTTGAATGCCATTTTTTTGCAGGATAGTAGATTACTAACTTGGAGGTCAGAGTTCCAATCTCGAGGAACCCTAATGTGATAAAGCTTTATTTATTTGTCTTGTAGGGCAATAAAGCTATTATATGTCCCCTGAGCGTGTTGTCCAGAAAGATTTTAGTTAATTGTGTTTGTTATGTTGTTGTCGAATAGAATGTTAATGTTATCTTTTTATGTTTTCTCTGGTTTATTTGGAACTTTTAACGCTGGTGTCTATTTCATAATGTGAATCTTTAAATAAATTTCACGACCCCAATTTCCCTCTGTAGGATGTCGTGATGACACCTAGTCTCTCTAAGACTGGGTAGGCCTAACACTTACTGAATTACTAACAGAATTCAACCAAAACAAACATTAAGCATGAAACAAAAATTTCTATATAAAGCCAACAACCCAAGGTAGATACATAACATCCTAAAACCGGTGGTACAAGTCATAAGCTCTACTGATTTTACTAGAAAATCTCTAAGTACAACTATTACGTAATAGAAATAAGAAATATTAAAGTAAAAATTTCAAAAGAACTCGGAGGCCTGCGAACGCGACGTCGGGTATACCTTGAGTCTCCACAACAATACCCGATTAGCTAGCTAATGATCAGCAAACTCCAAAGTACCCGGATCTGCACAAAAATGTGCAGAAGCGCAACATGAGTACACCACAGTCGTACCTAGTAAGTATCAAGACTAACCTCGGTGGAGTAGTGACGAGGGACAGTCAAGACACCTACTAGACTCAATAACCGGTACAAGAATGAATGTGAAACTAACAGGGGGCAATAACAATATAAAACTAAGCACGGTAAAAATAACAAAACAATACTCACAATAGAAAACTAGAAACAACAATTAGCAACAAGGAACAAACACGTAATCACGCCGTAGAGTAAGCTGAACGCAATATACGTCCGGACAAACCAAATAAAGAAAAACAAGTAACAACTCAATAAGAACAACCGCTTTCACACAAGATTTATTCAAGAATTTCCCCGAGGTACCACACCTCATAATCACAAATCATGTCCAATTCCACTAACCCTAATCACTTGGCATCTTGTGCCCACATTACAAATCACAACTGCACGGACAACTCACGTGCCAATACCATTAATACCTTATATCCGCACAGACAAATCACGTGCTAAAAGAGTGAAAATATCTCATATCTGCACGGACAACTCACCTGCCAGTAATAACAATAACGTGTAATGGCACGGATAACTCACGTGCCAATAGTAAAATCTGGTACAAAAGGCAAGTAAACGAGAATACATGTAAATGATCAATAAACATCGGGATTCATCTTATTAAATCGATATGAGTGATTAATTACATGTATTCCTGTGCAAGTGTTCTATCACAACTCGAGCCAACAAGTTAGAGCTGAGACAACGAATGGAACTAGGAAACAACACAACGAAACGTAAAATGCATAACTCACACGAAGTAGGCACACCATTACAAAAATATTATCAATAACAATGCCCCAAGGCCATACAAGTCTTCACAAATCATCCCCGACATAGCCCTCCTTGTCTCGCCACGTACGCAATAATAAAGTAAATGCCTGCCTTGTCTCCCTGCACGCGCCTAATAGTATTCCCACCTTGTCTCGCCACATGCGTAAACCCACATATATATATAGCATGCCTTGTCATGCCACATGTGAAATATCAATAATAACAATAGCCGGACAACTCACATGTGAACACCCCGACAATCCTCTCAACAAATTCACGTGTGCCAAAAACATAACAACACAATATAACAGCTCGCACCACATGTGCCCATATGCCACAACATTTCCTCAAAGCAATTCCAATATCACAACAACACATAGCCCTCGGCTCAACAACACTAAGTACCATAACAACAACTATAACACTAGAGTACGAAGAGTAAATCAACATATGAATTACAAAACACAAAGAAAGGGAAGAACGGGCTCACAATGAAAGACATGACAAGTAACAATGGTTTCAACAAGAATAACTCAACAATGAGAGAAAGATAGAGAGATAGTGTATAACAATGATGTCAACTAAGAGTGACCCAACAATATAAGAGATAACATATAACAATGATTCTCAATAAGAATGACTCAACGATAAGAGAGATATCATGTAACGATGACTCCAATTAAGAACAACTCAATAATAAGACAGATGCCACGTAGCAATGGATTTAAATAAGGATAAGTCAATAATGGAAGAGATAAGAATAACTTCAATTAAGGATAATCAACTATGGAAGAGGTACGTGGAATTGAAAGAGGTAACAACTTCATATAAGGCATATAAGAGTATATTTGGAAACAAAGGGGTGGAACATGAACTAATCAATTTCAAATAAGACACATAAGGGTAAATTTAGCAATGGAGGATTTAACATGAAAAGACAACTTGTTTTTAGGGTACATAAGAACCTAAGAGTCTAAACAAGTCAATTTTCACATATAAGCCATGCACACACTCGTCTCCTCGTATACACATCTTTCACGTAGTTCAAATAGTGCAACAAACCAATCCTTAAGGGGTAGTTCCCCCATACGACGTTAGGCAAGAGTCTTACCTCGAAATCCCTCAATCTATTCTCAAAAAACCTTTTCCTTTACAATTCACCTTCGCTCGGCACAAATCTAACCAAAATCGACTTAATAACATCAATAATGCAAGAGAGATCAATTCCAATGAACAAAGCTATGATCTTTACACAATTCCTCAAAAGTCAACCCGAGGCTCGCCCGGCCAAAACCAGGATCCAATGGTAGATTCTGACTAACCATGAACCCACAAGCTCATATATGTGATTAGTTTCGAAATCCGAGTCCAAATCGACTATGAAAACTCAAATTCTTATTTTTCAAAACCTTGACAAAGTTTCACACATTTTCACTTTGATTCACATGATTTTGATGTTAAAATCTAAGATATATTGATGGAATACCATTAGAAATAGTTTAGGATCACCTACCCAAAGTTTGCAGATCAAAATTCCTCTTCAAAATCGCCTCCTACCGAGTCTAGGGTTCCAAAATATGGAAATGAGACTAAAAATCTCATCCCTCAGCTTTTTTCTCCAGTCACAGGTGTCGCAAATGCGAAGAAACAGTTGCAAAATGGAAAGCCTTCCCATTCCCGCTGTCATTGCAAATGCGACAAATAGTTCGCAATTGCGAACATGGGACAATCCGCAAATGTGACCATAGTGATCACAAATGCGAACCAGGTCACCCAAGCACCCCATCGCAAATGCGATCACTAGGATCGCAAATGCGAACCTAGATGAATACATCCTATTATTGCAATTGCGATTCATATCTCGTATTTGCGATACCTAATACATCTGTTAAAAAAATAGAATTCAAACTCTATCAAACACTCTGCAATGCATCTGAAACTCACCCGAGTCCTTGAGGCTCCAAACCAATCATCAACACAAGTCTAAAAACATAACACAAACTATATCACGTGATCAAATCATCAAAATAACACCCGAAACCATGAATCGGACCTCAAAACACATGAATTGAACATGAAACTCAAGAACTTCTAAACACACAACCGCGCGTCTGATTCCTATCAAATCAACTCGAAATGATGCCAAACATTGAGGACATGTTCCAAATGACAAAACGGACTTCTTTCAAGCCCCGAAATAGAAATCCAAACATAGTAGCTATGAAGTCAATCTACGGTCAAACTTATAAAAGTTCTAAGCCTTTAAATTGCCAACTTTCGGCAAAACAACACAAATCAACCTACGGACCTTCGAACTCGATTCCGGGTATACGTCCAAGTCCAAACTTACAGTACGAACCTATATGATCAATCAAAACACCACTGTGTTTTTTTTTACAAAAGTCAAACCTCAGTCAACATTTTCCATTTAAGATTCTAAAGTGAGAATCACTCATCTCAATTCAATTCGAATCATCTGAAAATCAAATCCGAGCATGCACGCGAGCCATAATACATAATAGGAAGCTACTCAAGACCTCGAACCACTGAACGAAAATTTAAAGCTCAAAACGACTGGTTGGGTCGTTACATTCCCCCTCTCTCAAACAAATCATCCTCGAACGTGCCAAAAGCCTTTCCCAAGCCATCAAATCACTGTATAAACTTACCATGCACATACACACGGGTGATACTAAGTCACCCCAATACACACAAGTACGACAAAACCATCTCAACCGCATAATGTTCCTTCCACTCATGCCGATAAGCCTTAGAATCAAATCTCCACATCTACCAAGGGCCATGTTATCACACCAACACACTGTAAAACCCTTAACTAGCTACAACATCTCATGCATACGCCCACGAGGTATAACCAAACAACATAACACATCATCCATATGCCCATAGAAACAACTCTAATCGTGATAGCCACCCATTACCAAACCCGGTACCAGCAAACAGACTCATATCGACTATAACCTTGTTCCAAACATGCACAATGCTAAAAATAATGCAATAAACATGCGAAACACATAATTACTCATCCAATTAGGGGTGTGCATTCAGTATTTTTGTTCAGTATTTAAGAATTTTGGTTCGGTATTCAATTTATCAATTGTGTATACCAAATATCGTACCAAAGTATTTTGATACGGTTCGGCATTTATTATTTTGGTTCGGTACGGTTTCAGTTTAATATTCTCTAATAAGAAACACTAACGAGTGGCAATTCTCCTATGCTCAATGCCCTGCTGTCTAACTATTCAGCCAAGAAATACAAATACAATGAAATTGAACAACAAAACAATGAAATTGAACAACAGAACAACAAAATGTTGCTGTCTAACTGTTCAGAAAGAAGTAAGTAGAAAAGAAGCAAATGCACATGAGATGATAAAATTGAACATAATGGCATTGGGAGCACTGTAGCAGCATTTCGCTACTCACTTTCTTGTGGCTTAATCCACTATTCAAAAAAATGTGACAATAGCATTGCATCAGCATTAACAGGCTGCAAATTTTTCTCTGAAAATGGCCAACTGAATTAAACACAGTGCAATAAATAGTAGCAAAATTAGTATTCTAACAGTAGCAGTAGTGCAACAAAAACAACAGAATTAACAGTAGCTACAAACTCTAATTCTTAAATACGGATTTCAAGAAGACGCTCAAGACAATACCTAATATGCTTCTTTAAAGAACATGTGACATACCTCTAATAGACTCGGGCACAATGCTTGCACTCTACTTTGCGAACTTCTCCGTTATCTTCTTTCACCTCAAGGTGTTCCCAAATATGAGAGTGTATTTTAGGAGCACGAGGCATGATTAAACTTGAACCTAAAAAAAATATAAATCATAAGTTAGAATATTATTTTTTGATGATAATAAAACAAAAGTACAAAAGTATATCACCAAACAAAAAAAGTATTAAACTTACCACTCAAGTTGCAAGTTGCAACTATACATCAAAGTTCAAACAATGCTAGTAGTGCTTCCATTATTTTTCATATCTAAAGATAATTCGACCAAATATGTCATATAAATAAACAAGTATGATATATTATTTTGAACTAAAATACACACAAAATATTAAAGCTTACCAAGCTCGAGTTCCTCAAGATACTTCAAGTCGTCTTCAACACTAATAGGATTCTTCTCTTCTCTAAAATAATCTTGAACACAAACAAGAGCTTGCACACATTTAGGAGTCAATGAACTCCTAAATAAATCAAGAATACGGCCAGCGATGCTAAACGCACATTGTGACGCCACACTAGAAATTGGAATAGCCAACACATCACGAGCCAACTCCGAAAGAATAGGAAATCTAGGAGCATGTGTTTTTCACCAACTTAAGATATAAAATTCTTCACTAAAAGCCTCTTGTTCTTCACTAATCTATTTATCCAACTCCGATTTAGTACCCCCACTTCCATTGTCTTCCCTTTGTTTCTTCTAGTGAAGCTTCGTCCTTATTAATGATGCAGTTATAACACTCCCACTAGATGTATTAGATGTGTTATTAGATGAAGTAGAATTAGATGGAGATTGAGGACAAGATCCAGTTGAATACTTTTTTATATACTCTTCAAACAAAGAATTCATATAAGCATACACCTCAACATTTATTTTCTTCCCCTTTTCCTCCCTAAAAGATTCTTCAAGTGCTCCCTCTACATATTCAAATTTGTTACGTGGATCCAAGGCGGAAGCAAAAAAATCATTTTATTCATCTTTTCAGGCTCACTCCAATACTTCTTGAACTTTTCTTGCATCCGCTCAGTCATTTTTCTCAAATGCTCATCCTCAGTAACTAAACACATTTTCAAATGACAATAAAGTTCAGATACATCCTCAAAATGAGCATTACAAGTGACACAACGTGAACCTGAAACTTTTTTGGTGAGCTCGTGAAATCTTGCAAGAAACTCTATCACATTCCTCACATTCACCCAATCATAAGATTGAAGAAGACCTGCACTACTACCATCTTCACAAAGATGAGAACATTGATAAGCAGAAAACCCATCATAAAAAAGATGAAACTTGTCCAAGGCCTTTTCAAAGTTTTGTACCGTATCCAACATCAAATAGATGGAATTCCACCAAGTAGGAACATCCAAACACAATATTTTGGTAAATTCTACCTTTATATGTGCCCACCACTGTTTAAACTTTAAGGTCCTTGCAGGCGAATATCTCACATACCTCATAATATTTCTAACACGTGCGACAGAAGCATCAATTTCTTTCAAACCATCTTGCACAATTAGATTTAGTATATGAGCCATGCATCTCACATGAAGATGTTTATCACTCATCATATTAGTTTTTCACATATCTAACTTTTTAGATAATTTTTTGACTGTGACATCATTTGAAGAAGCATTGTCCACAGTAATAGTAGATACATTGTCTAATTTACATTCAAGCAAATAATTTGAAATAGCTTTAGCCATCTCTTCACCTTTATGATTAGTGATATGGCAAAAATTTAGTATTCTTTTATACAACTTCCAATCCCTATCAATGAAGTGGGATGTCAAACACATATAATTATTCTTTGTAATGAAGTCCATCTGTCTGGTGTGAGGCAAATTTTTGGTTGTGCTTATCTAAAAGACCTTCTTATATTTTGCTTCAATCCACCGTAAACTTCATAATAATCCCTTGTTATTTTTCTACGAGAAGGAAGACAAAATAGTGGTTGAGTTTTTCTCATAAACTTCATAAAGCCTTCATTTTCTACAAAGTTTCAATAACTATCATCTCAATTAAGGCCCTCCTAACCACTTCTTGATCAAATTTCCAAAGTGATCGTCCATCATTTTGGCAAGATTAAAAATTTATCTTTGTTTGACTATTATCTTTATCAATGTTAGGTGGGTATTCTTTGCATCTAATCAAATGATTTTTCAATCTTGTTGTTCCATTCCTAGATGAATTAGCAGCATAAGCTTGCTTACAGTATCTACACCTTGCTTTACCAACCCCATTCACCTCAAATTTATAAAAATGATTGCAAACGTCGGATCTAGGTTGCATGACTTTTCTTTTCTTAGAATCTTGAGTATCAATGGTGTTGGTGTTGCTATCTTCAGTAATAGGTAAACTTTCACTTGAACCGGCATCACTTACTCTATTTTCATCTTCCATCTATACAAATAAGTTAAAGAATTTATTTATATGGATTCAACCATAGAAAGAACACTGTATTTGAAATTTTGGATGTATCAATGGATTTGGATCGTTAAAGAGAGGCATAAGGTCTACACAATTAACTGAGTAATAGAGACACAACATGCCAAAATATTATGCAATTATAAATAAGCGGCAGAAAGCAAATAAAATGATAAAAATGCACAAAAGGAAGAAGTTTATTTCATCTATAAAACCAAACACTAGTTTCCAAATAAGATATCACTGTATAATGAAAATAAAAGATACAAATAAAAAACTCTTTCATGTGAAGTACCAACCCATCAAGCAAGAACTGTAGGAAACTTCAGAAGATATATACCGCAAAAACAACATAAGCATGCTGCTCCAAAAGAAATATGAGCTGAACTTAGTCCTCTCTTCAACTAACTCAAAATGTAAGAACACAAGAAGAGGCAAACATATTAGCACATAAATTGTAAATGTCTACCCTACAACTACAAGAATAAGACATGAGATCAAAGTAACTGAAGTCTTTGCACATAAGTTGTAATAATATTATTTCCTTATCTACTGAACTTTATTACTCCTTCAACCAAATAGAAAGTTAAAAAAGGAATGAAAACAAAGAAAAAAGGTCATAGAACTTAATTTTATGCCGTCTCCAAAGTTATTGTTGTTATTATTTGTATTAATGTTGTTTCCATATTGTTATTAATGGTATCGAAGTAAGTTAGAGACCGCCATATTTAATGTTTATATTGTTATTAACTCGTTAAACAAAATGCTATAGAGAAAAAAGGGCCATGTCTAGCTAGATATAATGTAAACATTGATGAGAATATGAAAAATAAAAGTTTTTACTATTCCAAAACGTGACATAGTCCAATACCTAACATATTCAAACAGAGAAAAAACTACAAAGCACGGGCGAACAAATTAGCATTTGGCTAACAAAGAAATCAAACAGAGAAATGAAATTAAATAGGAATTACAATATAGAAATCAAAGCTTCAACAGATCAACTCAAAATTCAGAACTCAACGAACAATGAATCCGCTCTGTTCAAGGAACATCAAGAGCTCAAGATGCACCTTAGCCAAAATGTTTACTTTAATTTTTATTGAACATACCCAACTACCCAATGATCTAATTTCAAGGTAAAACAAATAAAAAATGGTAAAAAAGTTTTTAAAAAAAGTCAATCTTTAGCAGTTCTAGCACAAAAGAGAAGACAATTTCTTAATAAAACCTTAAAAAGGAGAAAGTTTTCAAGTAAATTATGGAAGAAACTAGAAACATACCTTTGAATTTTAATTCTTTGAAGTCACAGCAGCCGATCTTTTTGAAGCCACAACAAGCTTCTGAAACAACAACCGATATCTTTGAATTTTGGTCTTCGTTTGCCCGGAATTTCTGAAACTATCGCCCTAAATCCTATGTAATTGACTTTTTGAGGAGTGATGAGTGAGTTCTGAGTTGTGACTTCCTAATGCTAATGTCCTAATCTTTAGACCCTAATTGAATGAAAGACAATGAATAGAGAGTGGGGTTGGGTTGGCGCTGAAGTGGGTTGGGAATTAGATTAAAAATTGTTGGGCTGGGGCGTTGGGTAGTGTAGTAGCTAACTATAGGTCCAACTTAAAAAAATAAAAAGTCTTTAAAAATTCAGTAATTTGGTATTTCGGTATACTGAAGTTTCAAGATCCTAATACCGAGGACCGTACCGTAATACCGAAAATGTAATACCGTAATACTGAAAAAATCGAAACCGAAATATCGAATTAATTCAGTCTGATTCAGAATTAGGTTTTTCAGATTTTATGCCCACCCCTACATCCGATCAACAAGCCACCTCAAACACCACTTAGGCACACACATCGCAATCCAAACCCAACAAGCACATCTCGAATATGAATGGATAGGAAAAGAGGGACACATGAGAGAACTGTCAAACAAGCCAAACATGCCCAACTCCCCACCGATACCGTACCATGGATCCAATTCTCAAGGAAGAAGAAATATTCACGCAATAACCACAACAAATCTTACCTTAATTCCGCGGCACATAGCCCCGCACAAACACACCTATGCATTAATAACACTAGGTCCCTATCCTTAACTCGGAATCAAAAGTAAAATAAACATCTCATCAACTAAGACAATATACCAACTAACCCTATAGAGCTTAAACCACAACACAAAAAAAACTTCTTATACCTATATAACACCCGGAGACAAGTCGGGCCAACCCATCTAGAGAACACATCAAATCCTACTATATTTAACTAACAGAAAGTCCACCCAAGTCTCATGACCTATAATGGAAACCAAACCAAAATGATAAACACGAGTTATTAGAATTTCTCAACTAGTGTGAACACATGAACAAGGTACAAGAACCATAAAACACAATCATATCTGAAGCAAGGTAGGACGAATCTTACCAATAAATGGGTCCGGATCAAAGTAACACAAATGCATCTCTATACTCAACTGAAACCATACCTGTAAGGACATCATCTGGTGCATCGACCTCTTCCCAACCAGAAAGAGCGTAACAATGTGCTTGGACTCCCCCTCTAGGGAGACCTCTACCGCTTGACCTCCACCTCTAGCTGGCGGTGGAGGTATATAAGAAACTAGAGCAGAACTCATAGCCTGAATACGCCCCTATGACACATCTATCCGAAGTCTGGGATAATTTCTCACCATATGGCCGGTATCTCTACACTCAAAGTAATCTCTCTATTGATGTGGTTGTGGAAGCTGTCCGCTATGGGTACTCTGAGACCCATGGATATTTGAAACACCGTGTGAAGCCTGAAGTGCAAACTGAACTAGCTGAACCACAAAACATCTACCATGACACGCCTTGCCTCCAAAATAGGGATCAGTAGATCCTCCCGGTCCATTAGGCTTCTTAGACTCCTTGTCCTCTTTTTCTCCTGACCTCGCATACCCTCTATCTGCGAGCGATCTCTACTACCTGTTGAAACGGGCCATCCATCTCCAACTTCCGAGCCATGCTGAATTGGATACCATAAATGAGCCCCTCAATGAACCTGCAAACTCGCTCTCTAACTGTAGAAACCAAAGCAGGTGCATGCTTGAAAATATCACTTAACCTAACAACATTCTCTAACACTGACATAGTACTCCGGCACAACAACTCGAATTCCGCGTGCCATGCATCCCGAAGGGTCCGTGGAACAAACTCTCTCAAGACTATATATGAAAACTGAGTCCATGAAAGTGGAGCTGCATCGGCTGGGCTACCCTCCTCGTAAGCCCGCCACCATTAATACGCCATTCTCGACAGCTATAATGTAGTAAAAGAAACCCAGCCCATCTCCACAATACCCATGGTGCGGTGAATACGATGGCACTTCTCTAGAAAACCTTATGAATCCTCTGAAGCTAAGCCCTTGAAAGTAGGAGGATGATACTTCTTGAATCTCTCAAGTGTCAGCTGCTCCTCCTCAGATTCCCCTAGTATGACCTCAGGCTGAACTGGAATAATAGGTTGTGCTGGCATGACACATGGAACCTAACCAATGTGGACTTGCTGCTATGGAATATGGGCGGCAGAAGTCTGAGCTCTTCCCCTAAATTGTTAAGTGGTTGGTGCAACTGAAATCAATCCCACGTGAGCAAATGTACCAAACATGCTCAAGAACTATGCTAAAATATCTTGAAGTCCCGGGGTAGCAATAGGCGCCTCTGGTGCCTGTTCCTCAATTGGAGCTACTGGTGGCTCCTCAGCTGCTCCTTTGGTAGGTGCTCCAGCTAAAGCACATGCTCCTCCTTGGACTCTGCCTCGGCCCCTAGCAACGCCGTCTATGGGGTAGCGTTATCAATATATACAACTCATACTCTCTCACATGAGAGAATAGAATGACAAAGACTCAAACTCCAAAATCAATAAACTCTCACTATAGGAATGGAAGTGTAACACCCCGGAAACATTTCTAAGTGTTTTAAGACCATTAAGAAGATTGACCGATGCTAATGATATCAATTCGGGTATGAACAAGACTGGTAATTTGAATGATATAAATTTATCATGACAATATATGTACGAGGTGCATTAAAAATGTTTTAGGGTCTAAGAAGATCCCTAAGGCTAAGTCAAGTTAAAACTTTTATGATGGGATAAAGTTTCAAGTGAGTTTGCACAAGATCTAACTTCAAACGAGAATAACTATGAATATATGAAGTGTTATATGGTGTATAACCTATCAAATGAAATATATTTGAGTCTAGTTTCCAACTCTTCAAACCGTTCGTCATTTGGACATTCCTACACAAAGTTATGATCGAATTACCAAAAGCTGGAAAAATGCGATCCTGTGAAAGTGATTATGCGATCGCATATCAATTATGTGGTCCGCATACTTGATATGCGACCGCAAAACAGGTCGCAGAGTGCTCCAGAACTGCCCAGTTTTAGTCATTGAGTTATGCGACGTGTATGCGATCCGCAGACCCATTCTGCGACGCATTATGCGATCGCAGACCTTGTTTCGGGGGCTTAATCTCCCTATTTTCATAACCCGACCCCGTTTTGATAAATAGGCTTTGGGGTTTATTTTGGGGTGATTTTCTGAGCATTATAGAGAGAGGTGAGAGATTTTTTGAGAGAGAAGGAGGAAACGCAACATTCAAATCATCTAATCTTGCATCAATCTTCAAGAATCAAGAAACCCAATCACAAGATCTTCATCTATAAGGCATTACGAGGAAGCATATAAGGCATATAAGGCATTACGAGGAAGCATATAAGGCATGATGTGGGCCTAACTACCCGGGCATAACAATAATAGCCGCTACGTACGGACTCTCGTCACTTGGCGCGTATCTAGCCCCCAAACAATTTACACATAGCATATACATCACCTATGGGGACAATTCCCTCTTACAAGGTTAGAAAGGAGACTCACCTAGTGCCGAATCCACCCCTCGGAAAACAATTGCGCCCGAAACTCCGAACTCTACACACGAGGACTCGCAACTAGCCAAAAAGGGTACAATTGGATCAATGCATGCACAATGTGGAATTTATCTTAGTTATTCAATAGAATCGCTATTCTTGAAGAATTCCCAAATTCCAACCATGGTCCCGCATGTTCAAATTCCGAAAATTCTCGAAGGGATCACTCACCCATAGCCTAAGAATCATTAAGGAGTGATTTCTACTTGAATTCATGGCCTAAAATGGAAAATCACAATACCCCCAAGAGCCCTAAAATTACTACCTAATTCTATGATTTTAGATAATTTAGTAGGGAATTTAATTAGGAATTAATGTTTGAAACTAATGCTAGATAGGGAATTTACTTACCTCAAGTACTAGGTTGAAGGCCCTCTTGGAAGCTCCCAAATAACACAAGGAAGATGATGGAAAATGGAAGAAATGACTTAATCCCGTGTTTAAATGAAATTTCACTGCCTGGCCTACAGGGATTCCGCACCTGCGGTCTCGCACCTGCGGAATTGGGCAAGAGGGGCTGGGGTTGCACCTGCGGAGCTGGAGACCGCACCTGCGGTTCCGCTCCTGCGGAAGAGGAACCGCACCTGCGGAACCTTCGCACCTGTGAGGCTGGGATCGCATGAGCGGTCCCGCACCTGCGGTCACACCAGATCAGGTGCACCAGTTGCATCTTCAACTGGTTTTTGGCCTCGTGTGGTGTACGGGGGGCACCTGGGCCCACCCGAGCCCCTGTCCAAATATACCAACAAGTACTAACTAATAGTACAGACTCGCTCGAGCCTTCGGAGTACCCAAAACAGCGCTAAATCTAATAATCACCCCTCAAAACCCCTAGGATCAAACTTAAGGATTTCTAAGTTTTTGATTTCTATAACAACGCGCCGGACCGACCTATACTACTCGGAATGGCGCCAAATTTTGCAGACAAGTCATGAATGACATAACGAAACTATTCCCAGTCTCAGAATCGCATTCGGACCTCGGTAACAAGAAATCCAATTCCAAACCAAATTTCAAATTCAATGAAATCCTCAAAACTTCATTAACTCTAAGTTTCCCATTTTGATCCGAAACTTTTCAAATCAAGTCCGTTTCTTACCAAATTTCACAGATAACTTAAATAACAGATATTGAACCTGTCCCGGGCTCTGGAACCATAATACATGCCCTACAACACAGGTTTCACATCGAGGTTCATTTTCATAAGCCTTTATTATTTTTAGAAAACAATTTTCTTTAAAAATTCATTTCTCGGACTTGGGTCCTCGGAATTTGATTCCGGGCATACGCCCAAGTCCCATATTTTCCTATGGACCTCCGGGACCGCCATATCATGGGTCCAGGTCTGTTTACCAAAAATGTTGACCAAAGTCAACTTTATTCAATTAATTATCATAAATTCAACTCTTTATCATGTTTTCACATAAAGGCTTCCCGGCAACGCGCCCGGGCTACGCACGCACATCAATGTGAGATTAATAGAGGTTTTCGGGGCCTCGAAACACAGTCATAATTAACTTTACATAAGATGACCTTTTGGGTCATCACACCAACCGACTGTCATAAGAGTGCTCGAGGGCCTCACCAAGAGGATAGAGTCGAGGTTCCCAGAGAAAAAGCCCGGGCCGCGTAAGGAAAGGTATCAACCTTACATCGAAAATCGAAAAGGCACCATGAGAAGAAACACGCCCCAAGTCGATCGAAGGAATGATCGAAGTAGGGATCCTAAAAGGTTGGTAAATGAAGCTAGGTTCAGCAGGTGCACAGGGCCGGCGGAGGTACTCCGATCGACTAAATACAATTTTAGCAGTGGAGTTTCAAGCATCATGTCGGCTATGAGCAAAATCAAAGACACCAGATGGACAAAACCTATACTATCAGACCCTTCGCAGAGGAACCCTAACTTGTTGTGCGAGTATCACGGTACGCACGGTCACAGGACTGAAGACTGCAGACAACTCCAAGCGGAAGCGGCCCAATTAACTAGCAGGGGATACCTCTAAGAGTTCATCAGTAGCCGAGTTGCAAATCACCCCAGGGAAGAAAAATAGCTCGGAAGAACGGAACAGGAAAACTCCACCACTCCGTTCACATGATCATCGGGGGAAACGACGTTCCTCAAGGACCTATGGTTAAGCCGACGAAAATATCCGCTGCAACGGCAGGACAAATTTGGGGCCACACGATCGGAGATACCCTTGTATTCACCGATGAGGACTTCGAGACCTCGCCTCACACGCTTAACAATGCACTGGTAATTTCCTTTCTCTTGAATAACATTCAAATAAAATTTGTACTCGTGGATCCAGGTAGTTCATCCAACGTAATCAGGTCGAAAGTGGTGGAGCAGCTCGGACTACTCAACCAAGTCATACCTACCTCCCTAACCCTCAACGGATTCAACATGGCCGGCGAAGCGACTAAGGGAGAGATCACCCTCCGGTTAACATGTCTGGTACGATTCAAAACACTAAGCTCCATGTCTTTGAAGGCTACATGAGGTACAACGCATTGCTTGGAAGGCCATGAATACACAGCATGAGGGCAGTGTCGTCAACCTTCCATCAGATTGTGAAGTTTCCAACAGAAGATGGTATAAAAATGGTATATGGAGAACAACACGCAGCGAGGGAGATGTTCACAGTCCACAATGAGGTGCCAACTCCCATGCCCTCCACCTCGGAGGTACTAGAGGGAAGACAGTACCCCGAGGATGACGATGAGGACTTCCTTACCCCTCGTACCTTCGTCGCCCCCGAGGAATCGAACGCAACTAAATCAACGATTGAAGTGGGAAAGCTGTGCTGGTCGAACATTCCCTGGATTGAAAGGTATACCTGGGAACGGGATTAACCCCGAACTCAGGAAAAAACTCATTCAATTCCTTATCAATAACATCGATTGCTTTTTTGGTCCCATTCAGAAATGACAGGAATTCCGCCCGAAATAACCACCCATCGGCTGAGCGTAGACCCCAAGTTCAAATCGGTTAAGCAGAAGAGGAGGCCTTAGTATGAGGTAAAACACACATTCATCAAGGACGAGGTAACGAAACCCCTCAAAATAGGGTCTATTAGGGAGGTAAAATACCCTGATTGGCTAGCCAATGTGGATGTAGTCCACAAGAAGGGAAATAAGTTAAGGATGTGCGTAGATTATAAAGATTTAAATAGGGAATGCCCCAAAGATTCATTTCCATTTCCCAACATCGATCGCATGATCGAAGCCACGGCCGGCCATGAGATCCTTACCTTTCTCGATGCCTACTCAGGGTATAATCAAATTCAAATGAACCCCGAGGATAGGGAAAAGACTCGTTCATCACGAAGTACGGTACGTATTGCTACAACGTGATGCCCTTCAGGCTAAAAAATGCGAGAGCCACGTACCAGCGACTAGTTAATAAAATGTTTCAAAACCAAATAGGCAAGTCCCTGGAAGTGTACATTGACGATATGCTAGTTAAGTCCCTACGCGTAGAGGACCACTTGACCCATTTGCAGGAGACATTCGACATTCTCAGAAGCTATAACATGAAGCTCAATCCCGAGAAATGCGCCTTCGGAGTAGGATCGGGCAAATTCTTAGGCTTCATGGTGTCAAACAGGGGGATTGAGATCAACCCCGAAAAGATCAAAGCCATTGAGGAGATTACAGTGGTTAACAACGTGAAGGACGTGCAACGGCTGACCGGGCGGATAGCGGCTTTGGGCCGATTCATATCAAGATCGTTTGACAAGAGTCATCATTTCTTCTCCCTACTCAGAAAGAAAAATAGCTTCGAATGGACTCCGGAATGCCAACGTGCCTTGGAGGAATTGAAGCGGTATCTGTCGAGCCCACCTTTACTCCACACCCCAAAGGAGAGTGAAATGCTATATCTATACCTAGACGTGTCCGAGGTAGCGGTAAGTGGCGTGCTAGTTTGAGAAGAGCAAGGTACACAATTACCAGTTTACTACGTAAGTCGGACCTTGGGCGATGCCGAAACCAGTTACCCTCTTCTAGAAAAATTAGCCCTCGCATTAATTAGCGCATCTCGAAAATTAAAACATTACTTTCAATTCCATTGCATTTGTGTTTTAACGATGTACCCCCTTCAAAACATATTGCATAAACCCGAGTTATCAGGGCGGCTTTCCAAATGGGCCATTGAACTTGGGGGGTAGGATTTCGAGTTTCAGCCCCGAACGAGCATTAAATCCCAAATTTTGGCGGATTTTGTGGCTGACTTTACGCCCACCCTCGTGCCCAAAGTAGAGAAAGAACTTCTGTTGCAAACGGGCACGTCTTCGGGGGTATGTACCCTGTTCACCGACGATGCTTCAAACGCGAAGGGGTCCGGGCTCGACATAGTCCTAAAACCGCCTACGAGCGGCATGATTAGACAATCTATAAAAACTGCAAAATTGACTAACAACGAAGCCGAGTATGAGGCTATGATTGCAGGTTTGGAATTGGCCAGAGGCCTGGGAGCCAAAATTGTCGAAGCCAAATGCGATTCCCTCTTGGTGGTGAACCAAGTAAATAGGAGCATCGAGGTCCGAGAAGACAGAATGCAAAGATACTTGGACATGACTCTAATCACATTGCACCGCTTCAAAGAGTGGACCTTGAACCACATACCTCGAGAGCAAAATAGTGAGGTCGATGCCCTCGCAAAGCTGGGATCATCCGTCGAAGAAGATGACATACTCCTCGGAGCTGTTGTTCAGTTAACCAAATCGGCGATCGAGGAAGGCCATGCCGAGATCAACTCCACCAGCCTGACATGGGATTGGAGAAATAAATACATCAATTACTTAGGAAATGGGAAGTTACCCGCAGACCCGAAAGAGTCGAGGGACCTGCGGACCAAAGAAGCTCGATTCTCACTCGACGAAAGTGGAACTCTGTACAGAAGGACCTTCGATGAACCCCTGGCAGTATGCTTGGGATCAGGTGACACAGATTACGTGCTCCAAGAAATTCACGAGGGTACCTGCGGAAATCACGCTGGCGCCTATTCCCTAGTTCGAAAGGTGATCAGAGCAGGTTACTACTGGGACAACATGGAAAAAGATGCCAAGGAATTCGTCTGAAAATGCAACAAATGCCAAAGATTCGCACCCATGATCCACCAACCCAGTGAACAACTGCATTCAGTCTTGTCGCCGTGGCCATTCATGAAATGAGGGATGGACATCGTCGGACCGCTACCAACAACACCAGGTAAAGCTAGATTTATTCTATTTATGATTGACTATTTCTCAAAAAGGGTGGAAGCTCAGGCCTTCGAGAAGGTGAGAGAAAAAGAAGTCATTAACTTCATATGGGACCATATCCTATGCTAATTTGGGATCCCCTCCGAGATAACCTGCGACAACGGGAAGCAGTTCATCGAAAGCAAAGTAACAAAGTTCCTTGAGGATCACAAAATCAAGAGGATCCTATCAACGCCTTACCACCCATGTGCTAACGTTCAGGACGAATCCACGAACAAAACCATCATTCAAAACTTGAAGAAGAAGTTAGAAAGCGTAAAAGGTAGATGGAGGGAAATGCTGCCCGAGGTCCTATGGGCATACCGAACTACTCCAAAATCGAGCACAGGAGAGACTGTGTTCTCTCTGGTGTATGAGTCCGAGGCTTTGATACCGGCCGAGGTAGGGGAGTCGAGTGCCAGGTTCCGGCATGCTACGGAAAGTTCGAACAACGAGGCCATTACTGCAACCCTCGAATTGTTAGATGAGAAACGAGAAACTTCATTGATCCGGATGGCTGCCCAAAAACAAAGGATCGAGAGGTACTATAACAAGAGAACAAACCTCCGACATTTCAAAGTCGGGGACTTAGTCCTAATAAAAGTAACCCTAAACACTCGGAACCCAAATCAGGGGAAGCTAGGCCCGAGCTGGGAAGGACCATACCGTGTCCTCGGAGTAATCAGCAAAGGATCCTACAAGCTCGGAACCATGGAAGGCAAACAACTTCCGAGCAAATGGAACATATCTATGATCAAACTCTACTATTGCTAAGGTAAGACTATGTCACCATTTTCATTCATATATTCCGAGCTAAACTTCTGTAGATATCCGACGGAGGACATCGGAACATCTGTCAACTTCAAAAGACCCCTAGGTTTTAAAGCGCATTGCACTCTTTTCCTTCAATCGAGTTTTATCCCTAAAAAGGGTTTTACCGGCGAGGTTTTTAACGAGGCAACATCCAGGGAGAGCTCAAACAAGTGTTCATGGCTCCTCTTCAGTCAACCTCGAATAATGGGGAGCATCCCCCCCGGGGAGATCACCTCCTCGGAAAAACCGAAGAAAATCGACAGAGAGGGACTCGACAGGAAAATAATGTCCTGGGCCAAACGATCAAATAAACCGTGTCCGCATAGAATAATCGAGCTCTCGACGGTGAAGGCATGTATACTTGTAACAAGTAATCAAGGGGGAATCATTTATGCGGAGCTTTGCGCTTTCAAAGAATTCTTCTTCACAAGAAATGGCCCTAGAGCAAAAAAATTCCCGAACACTCGGGGACTGACGCCGAAGACTCGAGGCCACAAGATCCCAAATGGGAAACCTCGAGCCCAAAGGCCCTCTGTGCGGCGATTTTTTCCAACTGTAAGACCTCGAGTAAGGCATGTCCAGATCATATTACCTTGTAAAAGGCGCAATCCCGATTTCAAAGCCAATGCTATATATTCGAACTTGTAAGACCCCTAAAAAGGAATACCCTCGAATATAGAATCCAAGGATACATCACTCAGGGATTAAAGGCTCCGGCCAAACACAAACGACTCCGGTCGATAAGCTCCGGCTAAACTATCGCGACTCGGGGACGTCCGACCATCGCCATAAAATCATATCCTTCGAAATTATTTCGGAAAGAACCAGTTAAATCATGCTACCCTCGTCTTAAACAAAAGAGCTTCGATCATTTTCATATCAGCTCCAAACAATGAAAAGGCTTCGAAATAATTCAGCCATAGGGCAAAACTTTACGAGGTGCTAATCTATCATCACATAACGACTCATAATCGAGGTTCTTATCGAGCTGTCGAAGAGTCGGACGAACGCAAAATCTCAAAGGCTTTAGCGAGGGAAAAATAGCCATACTAAAGGTCATATCGACCCAACGCGTAAGAGCCTTGACGCTAGCTTAAAGAGCCTCAGGGCTAATCCAAAAACAAAACCTAAGGCTCGATGAGATCGAGCCGTAACCCGACTCGAAGACTGAGCCCTAAGAGGTTAACTAAATGTCTAGGGCCGACGCGTAAGAGCCTTGATGCCAGCTTAAAGAGCCTCATGGCTAATCAAAAAAGAAAACCTGAGGGTCGATGAGCTCGAGCCGTAACCCGAGTCGAGGACTGAGCCCTAAGATGTTAACTAAATGCCTAAGGGACGACGCGTAAGAGCCTTGACGCTAACTTAAAAAGCCTCAGGGCTAATTCAAAAAATAATACCTAAGGGTCGATGAGCTCGAGCCGTAACCCGACTCGAGGACTGAGCCCTAAGCGGTCAACTAAAAATGCCCGAGGGCAGACCCATAGGGGCCTCTAGGCCGACATCAAAAAGCCTACGGGCTGATTAAAGGTCACATTGACCCCACGCTTAAAAGCCCAAATGCCATCTTGAAAAGACTCAAGGCCAACTCTAAAAACCTAAGGACCGATGGGCTTAAGTTGAAATTCGACTCGGAGACTAAGCCCTAAACGGTTAACCAAAAATGCCTAAGGGCCGACGCGTAAGAGCCCAAAGGCCAGCATAAAAGTATTCCAAGGCCGACTTTAAAACTTAAAGATCGGAAAACTCAAGTCAAAACTCAATTTGGGGGCTAGATTCAACGATCGACCCCCGGTCATTAAGAAATTGATCATAAAAAATAGAAGCTTGAGAATTTGCTCCGAAATTCAGACCCCAGACCAAAGACAAGCAAGCATTGCAATATAGTGCAAAAAGCAGAGGCGGAACGAGAGATGATGAAAGATGAAAGGCCCCTTACACATGTATATGAAAGTTAGAGGAGCCTATTTAGGAAACTTGTGCCGAAAGCTCTTGGAAAAAGAGAAAGTAGATGTAAATGTAATCTGTCACCGGTTTCTACATCTACCCGAGTTCGAGCGGGTTCTCACTCGGGGACTATTTACGAAACCTTAGGGTTATCTTTATTTTCGAGTTCGAGCGAACGCTCAGTCGACTACTAAGCCCAAGGGCTACCTAAGTTCGAGTAAATACTCACTCGGGGATTATTCATAGGGCCCCAGGGCTGTCTGTTTATTTTAGAGTTTGAGCGAACACTTAGTCGACTATTAAGCCCAAGGGCTACCCGAGCTCGAGTAAATACTCACTCAGGGAATATTCATAGGGCCCCAGGGCTGTCTCTTTTTTCAAGTTCGAGCGAACGCTCACTTGACCATTTAAGCCCAAGGGCTACCCAAGTTCGAGCAAATACTCACTCGGGGACTATTCGCAGAGCCCCAAGGCTGTCTTTATTCCAAGTTCGAGCAAACGATCGCTCTACTATTAAGCCCAAAAGGCCTCCCAAGATAGAAAAAGTTTTTTCACTCGGAGGCCATCAACGAGATATCTTTGTTCCAAGAGTCGAGACTCGACTCTCGCCCAACTCGGGCTTAAGGGTCCCGGTAAACTAAGCTCGCATCAAGCCAGTCCAATTTCGGTCCAAGGGATAGCAAAAGACCTAAGGGTTTATTATGTCACAACTCCGATATTCGGATTAATCATTGGAGTCGTACACACAGATTTTTCATAAACAAAGGCAGAATGAAGTTCAACACAAACCAAAGGCAAAATAAAGAAACTCTTATATTGATAGGAGATATTTACAAAATCCACGAGGGGCCCTTGCAAATAAATAGAGAAGCAAAAGACAACAATCAAAGTCCTAATCTATTGTCGAAGGTGTATCCTCGAGAATAACGTCTTCGAGAACCTCTCCCTCTGGAACTTCACTCTGATATTTTAAGCGGTGCCTTCGTGGACCTCTCCCAAAACAACAATAGGAGAATAAAGGGCTATAGCCTATCAAAGGGCAAAAGCTTTTAATAGGCGAAGAAAATTGTGGCCTGGTGAAAACCTTGGCGAGTGTGGGTCTCGCCAACACTACTATTGTGAAACCACTTCTTGAGACATTGTACCGGTGTGGGACAAAAAAGTTAGTAGATATTGCCACCTCACTCCACCAAAAGCGATAGGAGGGAAGTGCCACACCCGGTTGAAGTTAAGAGATATGAGCAGCAGTGTAAGGACCACATATATTTCTATACGGAAAGCATTCAGTGCCCTTCTCTCACTATTTTGGGCCAATAGCAGCAGCAACAACAACAACAACAAAAATAACAACAACCCAGTATAACCCCACTCGATGGGGAAGGGATTTGAGAAGGAAGCCATGGCCTAATTGACAAAGCTGTCGCCGTATGACAAGGCTACAACCATAACAAAAGGGAGTTTTGAGGAGGATATGGAAAAGGGAAAGGATTAGAGGCTGTTGAGGAAAGAATGAGTGAAATCTGGGTTCAAAAAATCCCTCATTTATAGGGGGTCGATGACCTAGCCAACGGTGCAAGCAATGTTTCTGGGGAAACAAACTGACGCCGCAATCAATATTTTTGGGGGAACGGATCGGCGACGTAATCATCGCTACTAGAAAAATGGAGCGGCAATGTACTCAATGTTTCTAGGAAGATGACATGATGGGAAGTTTCAGATCACTTCCAAGCTTGTGTCATGGGCATGACATCATCGCGGGGAATCCGAAAAAATCGAAGTCGAAGTCGTTTCTTATCATTCTACTCTAAGAAACGCGGGGACTTTCTATATACGGTTAAAATTGAAAAGGACGATTTTACGTTTATTATGGTATTTTGTAGATCATCCACGTAAGGCTCGTGAGGTTATTCAAGGCCCGACCCCAAATGTTCCCTATGGTTGGCCTCGAGGCGATACAGATCGGCGACTGTTGTGAGCGAGCGGTACCGGGGCGAAGGCAACCAAGTCTGCTATAAAAGTACAAATTTGTACTGTGATGTTAAATGGCTGTACCAGATGTGTATTTTTATAATAAATGCTTATAATTATGTTGGGGTTTCCCCTCCTATATAAAGGTGATCCTTGTTGTTTTTTGCACACAATATATTCAATACAAGGAACAAGAAAATTCTCTGCTCTCTAACTTAAACATCCTCTATTATCTCTTTACCAATTTATTACTTGCATTTATTGTATTTCATTGATTTTCTTTCATTTATTATCCATAATTGATCACAAATAGCCCCCCCCCCCCCGAGGTCCACAAAGTTGTTATAGCTTCATCGATAGCCCATCTGTGACGACCCAGCCGGTCGTTTTACGTATTACGACCTCGTTCCCTTAAATGAAACCTTCCATAGGGATACTCGTTCTTTATGACTTACGGGAGCGGGTGGTTCGGAATTTGGAAATGATTTGAGTGGTTTAGGAACACTTGGTTCCTTAAGGTTGGCCTATTTGGCTAAGTTTGACTTCGGTCAACATTTTGAGAAAACGACCTCAGAATCGAGTTCTAACAGCTCCAGTAGCTCCGTATGATGATTTCAGACTTGGGCGTATGTTCGGATCGGGTTTCTGATGACACGGGAGCATTTCGGCGCCTGAAATGGAAATCAGGATTTCCTTAAGTTTTGAATTTGGCTTGAAATGGGACTTTATTCTATCGAGGTCCGAACGGAATTCCGGGATAGGGAATAGTTCCGTATAGTCATTTATGACTTGTCTGCAAAATTCGAGGTCATTCCAAGTAGTATAGACCCGTTCGGCGCATTGAAATGAATTCTAGAAATTTCAAAGTTATTAAGTTATGATTTCAGGGGTTTTGGAGGGTGATTTTGAGTTTTAGCGATGTTATGAGTGTTCCGTAGGCTCGAGCTAGTCCGTATAATGATTTGGGACCTGTTGGTACGTTTTGACGGGGGCTCGGGTGGGCCTAGGTGCCTCCCGGACCTCGCACGAGGCCAAAAACCAGCAAAAACCATTGCTGGTGCAGCTACTTCTGGTGTGACCGCACCTGCGGTCTCTCAGTCGTAGGTACGAGTCCGCACCTGCGGTCCCGCCTTCGCAGGTGCGACCCCCATCGCAGGCGCGACCCTTATTCCGCAGGAGCGGGACCGCTTGTGCGGACTCCTTCTCCGCAGGTGCGATGCCCAGGGTCCCAGGCCCTTTTCCGCAGGGGCGATGATATTCTCGCAGGTGCGAGACCGCACCTGCGGTCCCAAGGTCGCAGGTGTGGAAATCACTGTTGCTAGCCCCTTTAAATGTCCAAAAATACGAGGTTTCTTCATTTTTACCCACCATTAACCTCCATTAGAGAGCATCCAAGTTTGAGCAACAACTCCCATGACCACCCACTGTAGAGGTAAGTAATTCTCTTCCAATTTTCACTACTATGCATAGAATTCAACGGGTTTAATTCCTAAAGAATCAAAAACCATAAAATCTCGGGGTCGAAATTCCGGAAATGGTCAAGAATGCTTAATTTTAGGATTTCCTGTTAATTCTTCTTATTGGAACCTAAATTAATTCAATTATACCATGATTGGTTAGTTGCGAGCCATCGAGGGTGAATTTCGGAGATTCGGGCGCATCCTTGATCCGAGGGGTGATATCGTCACGAGGTGAGTCTCCTTTCCAAACATGTAAGGGAGAAATGTCCCCGTAGGTTCCTTGTTTGCTATGTGTACATGTTGAGGGGTCTGCGTACGTACCAAGTGACGAGAGTCCGTACGTGGCGACTATATTGCTATGTCGGGTAGCCGTTGGACACACGAGCATGCCTTTTCGTGCCTTATTTGAACCATTGTATGTATTATAAATTGTGTTTATTGTTGAAATGACATGGGAGAGGTAAAAATATGATGATGTAAATCCTAATTTTCCATTAGTGATATGATATTGACACAATCCTGTTGAGATCACGGTCGAGTCGGTACCCGTAGGTACCTATATGTGAATATTGTTACTATCGAGTCAGCACACGAGTCGCAGGCATGATGCGTGATCGTGGGGAGCTTATTACTATCGAGTCAGCACACGAGTCGCGGGTATGATTCACGATCGTGGGGAGCTTATGAACTCAGTCCTTATGACATACCTTATGACTCCGGCCGGTTGTCTTGTTCGTGTCGGTATATGAACACTTGAGTCTGGTTCACATGTGACAGTATTGGCAAGGTATTGTTGAATAAGAGGAATTGGTACTTGGTTCTCTTACTTGTGTTACATTATGTGTTCATATGCTTGCTGCTTACTGTTTCGCATGCCTATTGCTTTAGCCTTATCTCATTCTATATTATGTTGCTGGACCTTAGTGAGTATCTAGTCGACCTCTCGTCACTACTTCTTCGAGTTTAGACGGGATACTCACTGGGTACATATTTATATATATGTACTCATGCTGCACTTTCTTTTCCTTTCTGTACTTGACTGTACATGTCCTGAGGATGGTACGTCTGATTATCAGGTCGGTGCTAGATATTGATAGCGTGGTCATACTTCACGGTGAGCTGCTTTCCCGGCGACTTCCTAGCAGCACCCTGGAGTTCTTTTGTTATATTCTCTGTCCATTTCATTCAGACTGAGACTCTGTATATATTGTAGTCATTGTATATTCAGTAGTTGCCCATGACACTCATGACACTAGTTCCTGGCACACACGTGGTATATATATTTTGGGTTTTGGGTTGTATATCTATGTATATGTTTTATATCGTCCTTGTATTTACTATGATTTTACCTTCATTCAAGGCTAGTATAATGTTAGTTGTTTTAAACCGGTAATTATTGATTTGTCTGACCGAATGGGAAGGGTATCACTTAGTGAAGGTTATATCGGCTTGCCTAACCCCGCTGTTGGGCGCCATCGCGACTTGAATTAGGATTTGGGTCGTGACACCATCCTTGACTCCGAGCCTTGACTTGGAGGACCTACCTCGGCTAAGCTCGGAAGCCCCGATCCAAGGCAGTCTGGTTTGCCTACCTTCGATTTCGTGTCATTATCTTATTCCTTTACTCACACTTAGCATCTATTTCCTAACAACTAGCATTAAAACGAATCATATATTTTTAGAACCCCATAATCAAATTTACTTATAATTACCATTTTCAGGGTAAACAAAACGTCATAATTAACCTGTACCGGGCTCCGAAACCAAAATACGGGCCCGATACCAACGAGTTCAAACATTAATTCATTTCTTTATTTCCTTTAAACTTTCGTATAACAATTTTCTTCAAAAATTAATTTCTAAGGGTAGGGACCTCGAAATTCAATTCGGGGCATACACCCAAGTCCCATATTTTACTGCGGACCTCCTGGGACCGTCAGAACACAGATCCGGGTCCGTTTACTTAAAATATTGACCAAAGTCAACTAAAAATCAAATTTTGAACTCTAAAAAGCATTATTTCTTATATTTTTGTATAATGCTTTCGGTTTAACGCCCGAATTGTGCACGTAAATTGAGGTGAATAAAATTAAATGTTTCTAAGGCTAATGAGCCCAGAATGATGTCTTAAATCATAAGATGACCCTTTGGGTAATCACAGTCGCCCTCGAAGGCATTTATGCAGTGCATGAAGAATTTAACCTTTTAAAAAAGGGTGAGGGGAAAGTTAGTAAATCGCCGGAGAAGGATGAGTTGGTTACGAAGAAGAATGAGAAGGAGCGGAAGAACAAGAGGCAGCGGAATTGACACTAATTTATTGCATCTGAGAAGAATCTTTCTAATAATAACTTTTTCGCAGAAGAAATTGTGGTTCTATTTTTTTCTCTCTCATAAAAGTGTTATTTGAGTTTCTTTGAAGAGGGTCGTCTTTAACAGTTTTGTTGATTACATTGTGTTTTTCGAAAACCAAATCAAAATTTGCTTGTCTGAACATGTGTACTTACTGACTTAATAGGACTAACATCGATACATGTGACCCTCAATGAACAAATAGCTAGGAGTGAGAACTTGAAGAGAATCATGGTTTATTTTGCCTTCATAGTCTACCTTTCAACTGTAGATAATTTAATGCCTTTTTATGAGTATATGCACTAACATTTCTGCAACTTATGTTGTGTAGTTTTATTTGAATCTACAATCCACAAATGACATAGCTGATGAATGAATGTTTTACCAATGCAATTTGCTGGTTAATCAAGAACCGTCCATGTTAGTTTAAACTTGTCCTGACACACATATGACCTGGTATCATCTGATTTAAGATGGAAAGTCGATTGAGATCATAATAGATGCTTTATTCTACCACATCTAAGTATGATGTCCTTAGATAGTTAGAGGTTGAAATTAGCATAGTGTGGTATTAGGCTTGTCAGATTGAGAAACAACTGATATTGAATCCAAATGATGTATATTTTTTTTTATGTTGTTGACACTATTATTTTTTTCTATTTTTCGATTTAATGATACATATAGTGCTTTACAGAATAAATTTTAGGAACATTTTTATGTTATTATTTATGAGAGAATATTGTTATCACTGCCAAAGAATGCTGTTGGAATCATTTTAAACACAAATAGGCATAATGTTTCTCGTCGTTACCATTTGCCAATCTGTGGATAGTTTTATCGGCAATAAGGGTAATGATAAAGACCACTAAAAGTTTTTATTTTTTCCAACAATAAATTGAATATTTACTGCCATAACAACTGCTACTTAAACCATTAAAAAGGCAAATTTAAGGTAGTTTATTGGCCATTATAATTGCTGGTAAATAAATGCCGCTAAAAGTCTGCTCTTTTAGCGGCAATAATTGTGATATTTACCGGCATTTACTATAAATGGCGCTAAAGATTTTAGCGACGCTGGATACAATGACAAATAATTAATTGCCGGTAAAGGTATTTGCGACAATTTTATTGCCGCTAAAATGCATATTTATTGCCAAAAAATGGGTTTTTTGTTGTAGTGAGACGGACAGACATTCCAAACGCACTATTCAGATATTGGAGGACATGTTACGTGCCTGTGTTATTGATTCTGGAGGTTCATGGTATCAACTCCTATCGCTTGTAGAGTTCTCTTACAACAATAGCTATCAAACGAGCATCTAGATGGCTCCTTACGAGGCCTTATATGGGAGGTGATATCGTTCTCCGGTTTGATGGTTTGAGCCTGGGGAGGCTAGTTAATTAGGCACTGATTTGGTTCGAGATGCTTTGGATAAGGTGAAGCTGATTCAGGATCGGTTTTGTACAACACAGTCTAGGAAGAAGAGTTATGCTAATCGGAGGGCTCGTGATGTGTCATTCATGGTGGGAGAGAGGGTTCTGCTAAGATTTTCACCCATGAAGGGTGTAATGAGGTTCAAGAATAAGGGCAAGTTGAGCCCTAGGTACATTGGTCTTTTTGAGATCCGTGAGAGAGTTGGTGAGGTGACCGGTAGACTTGCATTGCCACCCATCTTATCGAGGGTCACCCCGTGTTTCATGTTTCTATGCTCCGGAAGTATTATGGTGATCGTCACATGTATTAGATTTCAGATGAGTCCAATTGGAAAAGGATTTGACTTATGTTGAGGAGCTGGTGGCTATCTTGGAAATGCAGGTCCGGAAGTTAAGGTCAAAGAATATTGCTTCGGTGAAGGTACAATGGAGAGGTCAACCGGTCGAGAAGGCGACATGGGAGACCGATCACGACATGAGGATTCATTATCTTCACCTTTTTGGCACGTCACGTATGTCTCTATACTCGTTCGAGGATGAACATTTGTTTCATAGAGAGAATGTAACAACCCCGATCATTTTATGTATTTGAGCCCTGTTTCCCCTTTTGAAGCTTCCCGTATGTGTATTTGTGGTTTTATTACTTGCGGGGATGGTTAGTTTTATTTTGGTCATGTTTTGGATGTATTGGATCCCTTGGTTCTTAGTTTAGAAGCGTAAGTTGGAAATATTGACCGAGGTTTGAATTTTGTGAAAATGACCCCTAAATGGTATTTTGAGGGTTTCAGTAGGTTCGTGTAGTTATTTTGGGTTTAGGTGTGTTCTCATAATTGAATTCAGAGGTTCCTAAATTGATTTCGCTTATTTTTCCGAAAGTTGGAAATTTGAAGGTTTAGACATCCTAAGTTTGACCATAGGTTGACTTTATAACTATCGGGTTCAGATTTTGGTTTTGAGACTTGGAATAGGTCCATTTTATTATTTGAAACCTTTTTGTAAAATTTAGTGTTATTCCGAGTTGGTTTGATAGGAATCGGATGCATGGTTGTATTTCTAGCAATTCTTGAGTTTATTGTAATTTTCTATGTTTTTAGTGTCCGATTCGTGATTTTGAATATTATTTTGGTCTTTTGATCGCTTGAGCGAATTCACATGATATTTGTAGGCTTGTGTGAATATTTAGTATTGATCCCCGAGGGCTCGGGTGAGTTTCAGACACATTTAAGATTTATTTGGACATGTTTCATATTGTTGGTGCTGGGCAGATGTTGCAGGTCTCGCAAATGGGAGACACTGTTCGCATTTGCGACCTAGCATTTGCTAGGGGGAGTCGCATTTGCAAGGTAGGCTGAGAGGCTACCGGGTTCGCTTTTGCGAATCATGGATCGCATTTGCGATCAGACACTTGGGCGAGGGTGGATCACATTTGCGATCAATTGATCGCTTTTGCGGAAGGAGCAAACTTCACAAATATGAAGTCCTTGTCGCATTTGCAACATCCAATGAGTTCATAGCAGACATCGATTTTAAGATGCATTCTTCGTATTTGCGGGGTTGGAATTTGCAAACCCAGACCGCATTTGAGACTTAGCTTCATTTTATCACATTTTAGAACCTTAGACTCGGTAGGAGGCGATTTTGAGGAGAGACTTTCATACCTAATCATTGGGTAAGTGATTTGATCCAATTTCAATTATATTACATGATTGTTTATGAGATTTAATGTCACGACCCAAATTTCTAACCTTAGGGATCGTGATGGCGCCTAACACCATATTTTCTAGGCAAGCCAATGTTAGAGTTTATTTAATTGATTTCCATTAAAGTCTACTTAACCATAACAAAACAATTATAAATACACTAAACTTTATTACTTCCCTTGCATAAATCCATGAACTAAGTAATAAATGAATAATTAAGCCGAGCCTCTAACTAAATAAGTAATCATAAGACTACCCTAGGGTATGGTGTCACAATTCACGAACTTCTAAGATTACTACAAATAATGGGCTGAAAGAATAGTATAGCTGTTTTGAGAATAATAAAATAGTCTCTATGAACTAAGAGAAGACTCCAGGGATCTGCGAACACCGGCAGATATAGCTCGTGTCTCCGAATGGTGGATGTCCTCTACTAAAAACCTCTAACGCTGGCGTGTACCTGGATCTGCACAAAAGAGTGCAGAGTGTAGTATCAGTACAACCGACCCTATGTACTGAGTAAGTGCCGAGCCTAACCTAGACGGAGTAGTTACGAGGCTAAGGCGGGCAATTACAACTTGACCTGTAACAATATATATAATAAAGCAATAAAACAATTCTACACCAACAAGAAAGATAAGCTGCAACAATAAATAAAATAACTCAGCCGCCTACTCCAGGCCTCAGTGGTAACCAAGATCTCACACAAATTTCCAAATTTCCAAACTTCACCTTAAAATAACCGCATGTGCATAATATGAGAAACAATAGAATGAAACAATAAATTTTTCCCAAATCCTTGTATTTAAAATCAGTAAGATATAAATGTCTCCCCTTATCACTTTCTTGTTGCGGCGTGCAACCCGATCCCACCTGTCCACCCTTACCACTATCTGTTATCTCAACAGTTATAAACAAAAAACTATACTTCTCATAAACTTCATCAACAGTATCTCAAAATGGAACCAACTAGAATATATATCTCGTAAAACAATGTCAACCCACTCAATCTTTATGTACCACAATGAAACCAAGGAAACAACTAATACTTTTTCCAAGAATAATTGCAACAAGACATAACAACAAATGAACAAGCCAGGTAATCATGAAAACAAAAATGAACATGAAACAATTAAGACATGAATCAATTAAATTGGAAACGGAGAAAGGATCATGTAAGCAGACAATTTGGTGGTGCATAGATACTAGTCACATCACCTATACACCACACACATGCAATTTCACATAACAATTAAGTTGGGGATTCCTATTCCCTCAAGTCAAGGTTAAACCAAGCACTTACCTCAAATTCACAGGCCACTCACTGCTCAATTATAGCCTTTCCTTTTGAATTCATCTCAAATACACTCGAATCTAACCATAATTAACTCATATCATTAATTAATGCTAAAGGAACTAACTTTACTGAAAATTATAAGTTTTCCTAAGTTTTCTAAAAAAAACGTTAAAACTCGACCCCGGGCTCGCTTGGTCCAAACTCGGGGTTCAGACCAAATTATGTTTACCCATTCACCCCCGAGCCCGAATATACAATTAGTTTCGAAATCCAACCTCAATTCGAGGTAAAGATTCAATTTTTACGAAATTCCTTAATTCTACCCAAACCCTCAATTTTTACCATGAACATTCTTAGTTTTTGATTTAAAAGTGATGAAAAACATTAGGTAATTGAAAGAGTAAAGTTTAGAATTGATTACCAACAACTTGGGGATGGACTTTGATGAAGCAAATCGTCCTTAAGGCTGTGTTGTTCGAAAAATAGTGAAAGAAAGGGTTCTGTCCGTGTTTTAAAATGTTTAAATATAGCTGGGCAGGCCTTCTATGTGTTCGCATGGTCCTGCCCGCGTTCGCATACGGTCAGGCCTTATTGGCTTTCGCGTTCGCGGTGAGGGGGGTGCATTCGCGTAGCTTTAGGAGCTGGACTCCGCGTTCGCGGCCCATAGCTTGCGTTCGCGTAGAGGAAACCCAGGTTCCTCCCCAAGGCCCAATTATCTCTATGCATTCGCAAGGCCCAACCGCGTTCGCATAGAACAACAAAACGACCCCAGTGATTTACACTATGCGTTCGCGATAGAGGCAATGCGAACGCGAAGAGTTAAATGCCTGGGCACCAGAAATGGAAAACCAACAACGTTTTCTTAAGTTTAAACACCCCGTGGCCTATCCGAAACTCACCTGAGCCCTCGGGGTTCTAAACCGAATATACACGCAAGTCTAGAAATATCATGCAGACTTGCTCGTGCGATCAAATCATGAAAATAACATGTAAAATTATGAATTAAACCTCAAAACTCATCATTTTTCTCAAGAACACTTAAAGTTCATTATTTCTCAGCCGGACGTCCAAATCACGTCAAATAAACTCCAATTTTCACCAATTTTCACACTTAGCATCTATAATAAATCTGTACCGGAAGCCGGAACCAAAATACGGGTCCGATACAAATGGTTTCAAACATTAATTCTTTTCTTTATTTCATTAATAATTCAGCAAAATAATTATTTTCAAAAATTGATTTCTAAGGCTTGGGACCTCGGAATTCATTTCCGGGTATACGCCCAAGTCCCATATTTTACTGCGGACCTCTCGAGAACGTCGGAACACAGATCCGGGTCTGTTTACCAAAAATGTTGACCAAAGTCAACCATAATTAAATTTTAACCTCTAGAAATTACTATTTCTCATATTTTCACATAAAAGTTTTCTGGTTTCGCGCCCAGATTGCGCACACAATTCGATGTATTTAAAATTAGTCTTTTTATGGCTAATAAGCCTAGAATTAGATCCGATTTCATAAAATGACCCCTTGGGTTATCACATTTAACATCTAATTCATGAGACTCTAAGAGATTTTTTGGGGATTTTGACTACATTTTAAAAAATCAAAGTTTGAGATTTAAGAGTCGAATTGGAATCGAATTTAAAAACAAAATGTATATATGGACTCGTGGGGTCATGGGTAGTCGAGATCTACCCTTGGACTCAGGTTTTGATCGGGCGGGTTTCAGGGGTTGACTTTTGGAAAATTGTGTAAAGATCTTAACTTTTATTATCTGAATTGGTTTCTCTTGCATTGTTTGACGATATTTAGTCATTTTTGTTAGATTTGAGTCGTGTAGAGGTGAATTTTAAAGGAAAAACCATTTTTGAGTGTTGATTTGGCCTAACTGAGGTAAGTATCTGTCACGACCCAAATCTCTACATGTCATGATGGTGCCTATCACAGTAATAGGAAAGCCGACAATCACAAAATAACTATGCAGTTTAAAATTAAAAGCATGATGTAATAAGTTTAACAGTGAGAAATCTCATAAATAACCGATAAGAACAACTGCGACACCACTACAAAATCTTCCAAAATACGGGTGTCACCGACTACATGAGCTACTAAGTTTCATCATAGTCTAAATCTCTAATACAACTGTCTGAAAGATAGAACAATACAGAAAAAACTGAAAGGAAGGAGAGTCGAGGTCTGTAGCGTCAAAGCAACTACCTCAATAGTCTCCTAGCAGATACTGCTCCGAGTCTAGCAACAACCTGGTCCAAATGTACCTGGATCTGCAGATGAAGTGCGGATTGTAATATGAGTACAACCGACCCAATCTACTCAACAAGTAACAAGACTAACCTTGGACTGAAAGCAGTAACGAGCTCAGAAAGGTACAATCCATATCTTGATAATAAAAATATGGATATAACAGGGAAATGACAGTAATAACTTAGAGAAATCCCATAATCAATTCGTACACAGTACATAAATGTAGACATGCTTTCAAGTTCAACAATTTAAGCTCATACTGATAAAATATGCCAAGTATAACTAGCATGAGGGATATTACGTCTCTATGTCTACATGTCAAATGTGAATGCCACATGTAATACAACAAAGTAATAAACTCATGTACTCACACTCTTAGGGCACTCAATCTCACTCACCATACTCAATCGCGAAGCACACTCAATCACTCAGCACTCAGCGGTACATGCGCTCACTGCTGGTATGTCAGACTCCAGAGGGGAGGATCCTGCCCAAGCGCTAATATAAGCCAACATGGCATCTTGTGGCGTGCATCTTGATGGCATAAATTTGTCAATAAATCCTGTTGTGGCGTGCAACCGGATCCCATAGACGACCCTCAGGCCCCAACCCAGTCATCAATCTCTTTATCTCCCGGGCTTACAAATCTAATGCCAATCAGCCAAAACAATGGTAACATGATGTAACAATAAATGATAACATAGACTGCGATATGATATGAAAATAATAATTGTGACCGAGTACACAATTACAATTTAAGCAAATAACTCAACATTAGAATTCACCTCAGTGGGTCCCAACATGATAAACATATAGTCTAAACATAATTTCTAACATGGATCGCAACTCAATTACTCTAACACGTAGGGATTACATGAATAGAAACAAGATTTGATAACTACACAATATCACAGAATCAACCGAGTAACAATTACCACGGTGCACGACCACACGCTTGTCACCTAGCATGCGCGTCACCTCAACACCAACCACATAACACTTATTTCAGGGATTCATACCCTCAACACCAAGTTTAGAAGTCTTACTTACCTCAAAATGCGCAAATCACAACTCCAACAAGCCATTGACCCATGAATCGGCCTCCGAACGACTCGAATCTAGCCAAAAATAACTTAATAAAATCAATACAAGCTATAAGAATCGATTCCATACGATGAAGCTAAGTTATTTAACCAAAGTCAAAATACCAACCCAAAAAATCAACCCCGATCTCATGCCTCAAAACCCGAAAAAAATCTCAAAATTCGAACACTCATTCAATAACGAGTCCAACCATACCAAAATCATCCAATTCCGACCAGAAATCGACACTCAAATCCCCAAATCTTACTCTCCATTACATGGGTAAAAAATCCCCAAATTCTAACTTAGATTCATGATAAATAGGTGAAATAATCAATGGGTATTTAAAATACATAGACAAAAGTGATCAAAAATCACTTACCTCTTCAATCTAGGTGAAAACCCCTCCAAAGGTCGCCTCAATTCGAGCTTCCAAAGTCAAAAAATAAAGAAAATACTCTAACCCTCGTTCTTATAATTCTGTCCAGCTGTTCTGATTTTACGGACTCACCAGCTGTACCTGTGGCACCACTTCTTCGGAATAAATCCCCTTATGTGGATTTTCATTAAACTCCCGATCAGCCGCTTCTACAGCTCAAGCTCTGCACCTGCGAATACCTTCAGCTTCTGCGACCCTTGAGCCTATGATAAAAATTCGCATCAACGGAGGCCTCATCACATCTGCGGGTTAGCAGATGCGAAAATACCCTCGCACCTGCGACCACTTCCCAACACACACAGGACTGCACCAACGACCTCATGGCTACTTCTGCGGCTCCGCACCTGCGGCCCATTTCATGCAGGTGCGGTTGCACCGAATCGGATCACACCAACAGTTACACAAGTCCAAAACTCAATCCAATTGCAATCTGAATCACACTCTAGGCCCCCGGGACCCTATTCAAACATACCAACCTATCCTAAAACATCACATGAACTTAGTCGAGGCTTTAAATCACATCTCATAGCATAAAAAACACGAATCACACCCCAATTCAAGCCTATTGAAACTAATGGATTTCCAACTTCTAAAATCGATACCGAAACCTATCAGACAAACTCCGATGGACCTCAAATTTTGCATACAAGTCATAAATGACACAACACCCCTATTCGAACTTCCTAAACAAAAATTTGAGCCCGATATCAAAAAATTCAACTCTCGGTCAAACTTCTCAACTCTCTAACCCTTCAACTTCCCAACTTTCGCTAATTCAAGCCAAAATTATCTATTGATCTCCAAATCAATATCCGGACATACTCCTAATTTCAAAATCACAAAACAGAGCTCTGAAACCATCAAAATTCTATTCCAGAGTCGTCTACTCATTAGTCAACGTTCGATCAACTCTTACTACTTAGGCTTCCAACTGTCACGACCCAAACTGGAGGATCATGACTAGCACCCGGGCCATACTTGCCGAGCACCA